>CAUYPO010006071.1:0-19406 GCA_963574435.1 Cheirogaleus major | reverse complement strand
TGTACTTATATATATATATTTTTTTGAGACAGAGTCTCACTCTGTTGCCCCGGCTAGAGTGCCGTGGCATCAGCCTCGCTCACAGCAACCTCAAACTCCTGGGCTCAGGCGATCCTTCTGCCTCAGCCTCCCAAGTAGCTGGGACTGCAGGCATGCGCCACCATGCCTGGCTAATTTTTTTTCTATATTTTAGTTGGCCAATTAATTTCTTTCTATTTTTAGTAGAGACGGGGTCTCGCTCTTGCTCAAGCTGGTTTCGAACTCCTGAGCTCAAACGATCCGCCCACCTCGGCCTCCCAGAATGCTAGGATTACAGGCATGAGCCACCTCGCCCGGCCCAAGTAACCCAGGAACCACACAGTATTTTGCACTGTTATTTTTTTTATAAAAGTAATACCTTCTTTTTAATATAAATAATATAATTCCTAAGGAAAAATACATTTATAAACATTAATTTAGCCACCTGTGCTTTTTCAATTAACAATTATTTTCAGAGAATATTATCTCTTAGGAGAATTGGATACATCACTCTTTGCAGTCATTGTATTTTTAAAACAGCTTCTGTACAAACCCATTAGGTATTCCAGTCTTTCCCTCAGCTACGAAAGCAGTTTTTATTTAAAAATCTGAATTTATATAGTGTTACTACATCCAAATTCAAAATGATACAGTGCTTACTTTTTGAGAACAACGTCTAGTTTTGAATATGCACTATTATTAATTACTGAAATATAATATTAACAAGAATGATCATTTTTATTATATCTATTTTACACTTAATGATTATCATTTATTGATAACTTCCTATTCTCCAGGCATTGTGGAATGTGTGTAATATCTATGAATTTATTTGATAATTCTCAA
The DNA here is from genome assembly GCA_963574435.1 of Cheirogaleus major. Classification (NCBI taxonomy): domain Eukaryota; kingdom Metazoa; phylum Chordata; class Mammalia; order Primates; family Cheirogaleidae; genus Cheirogaleus; species Cheirogaleus major. The sequence goes on along the minus strand of CAUYPO010006071.1, from coordinate 18,542 downwards.
TAAGCCTGAAAAATAGAAAAATACTATTATCTCAATATTGTGGATGAGAAAACAGGCTTAGAGATGTTGCCAGTCTTGTCCATAGTCATAGATCTCCTGATCTGCAAGAGAGGACTGTAAGTCTAGGCTTCCTGACCTCAAGACCCCCATGCTTTATTGACTATCTTTCCTCAACTTTTGAAAACCTCACTTTTTTCCTGAAAAACTTGGTAGAATTTTTATTTACCAATCACTATTTTGTCTTAATAAAAGTATCAGACTTGCCTGAGGCATGTTCTTGTGCAGAACTCTGAGCTTCCAGAACATCACTACTCAATATTTCTTAATCCTAAGCAGAATGTCATCTTAGTAGTTTTCATGTATTATTGATTAATGGAACCCCACACCATCTCCCAGACATTTGATTTATCCCTTCTGCTATATTATACTAACTGTAATTATTGAAAACTTTCTAGTGACATTCTTTATAGTGACTAATGTATGCTATCACAAGAGAGTGAAAACAAGAGCAAAATGCAAGGCAGTACATAGACATAACTAACTTTTAGTAAACAGTTACTACTCAAACGAAAGAAGTTTTATATGTAATTATCACTTGGATTGATTAGTATGTAATAGATTAGAATGAAATGCAGCCGTCAACTTGGAGCATCATTAAAATAAATGGATTCATTACCTGGCATTCAACTTACCTTTGATGAGTAGAATTGGTTAGTACTACGAAGAGCAAAGATTCAGAGCCTTACTCGAATACATAAGAGTTCCAGTTTACAGATACCTAGTGACATACAGAGAACACATTGGCAATTAATTTGATTTGCTTTGGTTTTCAAAGAATAATTTGTTATAGTGAAATATAGCTAGCTTGGTGTTATTTATATATATATATATATATATATATATCTTAAAACTGTAATAATATATTTCAACTTATAGTTTCCAAAATTTTATTATGAAAATGTTCAAGTGTCCAGAAAATCTTACTGGATTTTACAATGACCTCCATGTACCTGCCACTTAGATACCAGCATTAACAATATTTGCTTCATCTGTCCATCTTTCCACCCTTCTATTCATCAATCATTACTTCTTAATTTTGATGCCTTTTAAAGAAAACTGCTGCCTCAGTATACTTTCTCCTAAATACTTCAGCATGATCATGTAATTTTTATGTGAAAATACTATTTTGTTTACTTCAGCTTTTCTGGGGAATGAGAAGTAAAAGAAAAAAACCTTTAGTTTCGATACTCTTATCTATTCATTCTTTTAAATTAATGCAGCTATGGTGCTGTCATGATTTGTAAGTAATAAGGCTTGTACAAAGGAAATGACTGTTGTTGTTTCTGTCCGTGCATAACATGTCTAAATTAAAAACTCTGTTGTAAACTGGAGATGCTGTCACCTTTGCTGTAGCACAGTGAGCAAATTTAATTCATAAATCCTTCAGCAGTGCAGCCTCAGACCTCCTCTAAGCACCTACATCCTTGTCATAGAAATCTTTTAATTACCTTTTCCACTGCAAGTGAGCCGTTTATGGCAACAGACAGGAGTATATGGCAGGGGTCTTCAATGTCATTTTGTGACCTCTGAGGCACCAACACAGCAGAAATAACTGCTGAGAATTTCAAACACTTCAGGTTTTGATCAAAATAACTCTTTTGGAGGCAGTTAAATAAAACATAACTGAACGTGTTCAATTGAAATTATTTCTGCCTAAAAGGGACTTCAGTTGAATTAATCAGATCATACTTTCTTGTGGACTCTTGAGCTTTCATTTGGAGAAAACTGATTTTTGTTGTTTGTTTTTTTATTGCCTCATTTAATCAGCATTCCAACCTTACAAATACAGTTTTAATTTTAGCTGGCTTTTTGCCCTCTCATTTAGCAATTTCTACTGATGCCTTAGAAAATAGTATGACCCATTTATTCTTTTATCAAAAGATTACCAGCCCCTTATGTGCACAAATCAACATGATAGTCACTATGGAGACAAAAATAAACTGCCCTTAAGGAGCTTATAGTTTTTAAAATAAACACATACACAGTGATTTATAAAATCTTCAGTTAGAATCTATCTTTTCAAAAATTATCCACTAGTCATTACAAGTAATAACAGTGCCTGCTTATAGAAACAATTTTATTTTTCTTGATTAGATAAAGATGATTTTTTAAAGTAAAAATTTATATTTGAGAATAAAATATCTCTCTAATTCCTTTATCTTTTCCTTTGAGGAATATTTCTCTTACTTATAAAATACAGATGTAATAAGCTGCCATTTACTAATAACACCCTTCTCCTGGTGGTAACTAAAGTACCAGATTCCTCTGGAGAACCATTCCTTCCACGGTCAGGTCCCAGTTAACTAAGTCAATAACTGTAACCTATTCTCCTCACTGAAGTGCTTGTTACAGTGATGGACAAATAAAATGTTTGCTGACCCTTGGAAAGGAGATGTGTTACAGTCTTTGTGGGATGTGGTCAGATGTGACCTCCACTCCCACCCTATGGCTACATTTTTGGTCTTGTATTGATAGATAAAAGTATGGACATCTGATGCAAACAAAAACAAACAAAAATCCTTCAATTGGTGGGGGAAGCCCATGAAAACTTAGTTCAATATATATTTCCAATTTCAGACATCCTAATTTATTGACCTCATATAAGACCACAAAGGTATCATTCTTCACCTGAGTTTCAAACTGTATTCTCTCTTCCAGAATGCAGTTTCTACATCAGTGGACCCCTACAATGTCACACTGACTTTGTGTTTAATTCCAAATATCCCAATAGCTCATGAGTAATTGTCCCTCACTTCTTTAAATTTATTTTATTATTTATTTATGAATTTTTAATTTTGATTGTTATGGGTTTGTAACAGTTATATATATTTATGGGATACATGTGATGTTTTGATAAAGATATACCATGTGTTATGATCAAATCGGGGTAATTGCAGTATCTAATTACCTCAAGCATTTATCAATCCTTTGTGTTAGGAACATTCCAAATTCACTCTTTTGGTTATTTAAAAATAACAATAAATTATTGCTAACTATAGTTACCCCATTGAGCTACTGAATCTTATTCATTCTAGCTATCTGTATTTTCGTACCCATTAACCGAACTCTTTGTATCCCCCTATACTTCCCAGCCTCTAGTTATCATTATTCTACTCTCTATCTCCAGTTTCTTAAGTTTTAGCTCATACATATGAGTGGGAAACTATAGAATTTGTCTTTCTGTGCCTGGCTTATTTCACTTAACATAATATCCTCCTATTTCACCCATGTTGTTGAAAATGACAGGATTTCATGTCTAAATCACATTTCATTTTGTATATGTACCACATTTTATTTACCCATTTATCCATTGATGGGCACTTAGGTTGATTTTATGTCTTGGCTATTGTGAATAGTGCTGCGATAAACATGGGAATGCAGATATCTATCTGATATACTGATTTCTACCTCACTTGATATTTGAGTCCAATCTTCAGACTGATTTGGTGAAATTTAATTTCTCCCTCAGGTTTAGGATGAGGATTTTTATCAAAGGTACAATAAGGCAGTCATAAGATGCACCATAGACTCAAAATCTTAGAGTGTAGGCTACAAAATTAACCTCATATAAACATTCATTGAAAGAATCTAGTCAATTGATAATGACTACAGATTTTATTTGTATCTCTTAAAGACATTAAAAGTCATCTGATTTATAATGTATGACCTTACTTCTGTAACTACAGTTTCCTCTTTTTGTCTTAATTCTCTCACTACTAGAGCCACTTGCTTCTTACACCTGGCCTTGACTTTCTCCTTCATATCCTACAGCTGGAAGCAAAACAAAATAAAACAAGCTACAACTCTACCCTCCCCAGCTCTGCCTTGGAAATGGAAGGGCACTTTTGCATACACTTATATTTTGTTCTTTCGTTTACACTTCCTTGTGGATTTTCTCAGTCTTACAACAACCCCCACCTTTCAGTTACCATTTGTCACAATTGGGATTTTTAAAGTTATTGAGAAACAGTGAGTTGAAAAACAAGTATTCTTTTCAAATAATTAGAATGTAGACATTGTATTTCTTCTAGACAAAATAAAACAGGCAGGGTGTGTTCTGATGAAAATTTAGAAATGGAAGCAGGAGGCAGGATGGTGGACTAGAAGCAGCCCAGGCATGCCACTCTCAAGGAAGGGGTCAGGAACCAGGGTGTCACCCCAGAAGCTCCCCACTGCTACCACCTGGCCCCTCAGCTTCACCCCCAAGCTTCCCATCCATTGCCTGGTGGGAATCACCCCTATGGTACAATGCTCTGCCAAGGAACTTCTAGCCATGAGCCACCATCATGCCTGGACCCAAGTGGAATGAATGCTTATGGCCCTGAAACCTATGATCACTGCCTAGAATAATCAGGGGTCCTCAAACTTTTTAAACAGAGGACCAGTTCACTGTCCCTCAGACCATTGGAGAGTGTGCACTGTGGGCCTGGGACGAGTCGGCTGCTAAGCAGGACAGGCAGTGGTGGCAAAAACACCTAGTGGGCAGGATACATGTCCTAGGCAGGCGGCATGTGGCCCGTGGACCGTAGTTTGAGGATGCCTGGATGATAGCCTTGCCTAGCTGCAACTGCCACCACTGCTGGGAGACCAAGGCAGAGCTACCTCCCACAGTGTCAGACTCCATGGAGAGAAACTCACCCAGTTCCCCGGTCACACTTCCAAAGGCAGCCTGGGGAACAATCCGCCATTCCACACAGAGATCATCCAGCACTGGCTTGGACTTTGACAATCACAGAGGAATTGGAAAACACAAAACAGCTGCATTACATCTCAATAAGTAGGAGAGTTCCACGCAAAGGAGAACAGGTGTGCAACAAACCTATCTTCCTTGATCTGAGAGAAGAGGTTTCGAATGAGAAGAAACCAGTAAAAGAACTGTTGAAACGTGGAGAAAAACAAAAACACAAGCTAGCTCAACACCCCCAAAGGATCATAAATCTACAGCAATGGACCCCAACCAAAAGAAATTGTCAATGCTAGAAATGGAATTCAAAATGTGGATGTCAAATAAGATAAATGAGATTTAAGGGAAAGTTAAAAACTAACACAAAGAAGATCAAACAATGTTTCAGGACATCAATGAAAAAAAAAATGAAAAAGTTGCTAAGTAGCTAGACATCATAAGAAAGGATATAAAAAAAATTCTTGAAATGAAAGCATCATTTAGAACATGTCAAAATACAGCAGAAAGCATCAACAACAGGCTAGACCAAGCAGAAGAAAGAATCTCAGAAGTTGATGACAAGAATTTTGAACTAATCCAGTCAGTCAAAGATGCAGAAAAAGAATATAGAAGAATGAACAATCTTTTAGAGAAATATCGGATTATATGAAGTGAGCCAATATATGAACTATAAGTATACCAGAGAGAGAAGAAGAAAATGCAAAAGGCATGAAAAACCTATTTGATGGAATTACTGAGAACTTCCATTATCTCACCAGAGATTCAGATTCAAGATGGTCATTGAACTCTGGGAAAATTCATAGCAAATAGCAAATAGGATATCTCCAAGACACATTAGTCATCAACCTTGCTAAAGTCAAAATGAAGGAGAAAATACTACAACCTGTAAGATGAAAGCAACAACTAGCCTACAAAGGTAAACCTATCAAGCTAAGAGCTGACTTCTCAGAGGAGACGTTACAAGCCAGAAGATAGTGGAACCCTATTTTAGTCATCTTAAACAGAAAAACTGTCAGCCAAGAATGTTGTGTCCTACAAAACTAAGTTTCATAAATGATGGAGAAATAAATACTTTTCCATATAAATGAACAGTAAGGGAATTTGTCACTAGTCATTGCAAAGAGGCAGTAACCATGACACATAGTCATCAGATTGGCCAAAGTTAACACAAAGGAGGAAATTCCATGAGTCGTAAGGTGAAAACATCACATAACTTACAAAGAAAAAACCAGCAGACTAACTGCAGACTTCTCAAATGAGAATTTATAAGCCAAAAGGGATTGGGGCCCCATCTTCAGCCTTCTTAAACAGAACAACTACCAGCCTAGAATTTTGTATCCTACAAAACTAAGTTTCATAAGTGAAGGAAAAATAAATATTTTTGAAGACAAGCCAGGACTTAGAAAATTTGTCAAGACAAAATCTGCCTTATAGGAAATATTCAGAACTGCATTATATGTGGAGTAACACAATGGTCATCCTCCAGTGTAAAACTACTAAAAAGCTAAAGCTCAAACTCAAATAAAGCAATAATACAAGAAGTAAAACAAAGCAATAAGATAATAACCAACAGGATGAACAAAACGACTTCCCACATATCAATTCTATCAATCAGTGCAAAAGGTTTAAATTTCCCACTCAAGAGACTCACTAAATGGATAGAATAATATGAGTCAAGTATCTTTTGTCTCCAGGAAACACATCTAACCCACAAAGAGTGTTACATACTCTAAGTTGAAGGGATGGAGTAAAATATTCCGTGCAAATAGAAATCAAAAGAAATCAGGTGTAGCTATTCTCATACAATATAAAATTGACTTTAAATCAACAGTAGTAAAGAAAGACAACAATGGTCATTATATAGTGGTAAGGGGAGCAATTCAATGAGAATAAATAACAATAATATATATGCAGCTGACACAAGAATGCCCAGATTCATAAAGCAGACCCTATTAGACCTAAGTAGAGAGATAAACAACAACATTGTAATTGCCAGACACTTAAATACCCCACTAACAGAACTGGACGGATCCTCCAAGCAGAAAATAAATAAAAAAAACACTGGATTTAAATAGGACTATAGAACAATTGGGCCTAACAGACATTTACAGAACATTTGACCCCCAAACTCCTGAAGATACACTTTGTTCATCAGCACATGGAACATTCTCCAAGATTGATCATATTTTAGGCCATAAAACATCACTCAACAAATTCAAAAAATTGAAATCATACCATGTATCTTCTCAGACCACAGTGGAATAAAAGTAGACATCAACTCCAAGAAAACACCCAATTTTTCACAAAGTCATGGAAATTAAATAACCTGCTGCTGAATGGATCAAAATGCAATTAAGATGGAAATAAAAAGATTCCTCCAACTGAATGACAAAGAGGACACAACCTATCACAATCTATGGGATACAGCACAAGCAATCCTTAAGGGAAAATTCATAGCCTTAAATGCCTGCAGCAAAAAGACAGAAAAATTAAAAAATAATAATCTAATGATACATCTCAAGGAACTAGAGAAGGAAGAGCAAACCAACCGCAAAGCCAGAAGAAAAAATGTAATACCTAAGTTCAAAGCAGAACTAAGCAAAATGGAAAATAAGGAAATTATATAGAAGATCAATGAAACAAAGTGTCGATTCTTTGAAAAGATAAACAAAATTGACAGACCTCTTGAAGATTAACCAGGAATAGAAAAGACTCAAATAAGCTCAATTAGAAATGAAAAATAAGATATTATACAACTGATATCACAAAAACACAAAATATAATCTGTGAATACTGTGAAAATCTTGATGCACATGAACTCAAAAATGTAGAGGAAATGGACAAATTTCTGGAAACACACAACCTCCCAAGACTCAATCAGGAAGAAATAGAACTCCTGATAAACCAATAATGAGCAATGATATTGAAGGAGCAATAAAAATACTTTCCAACAACAAAAATGCCCTGGAACAGATAGATTCATAGATAAATTTAGCAGAGCTACAAAAAAAGAATTTGTACCCATTCTGCAGAAATTATTCCATAATATAGATAAAGAGTGGATTAAGAAAATGTGTTATCTATATATCAGGGAGTACAACTCAACCTTAAAAAGGAATGAAATCATGTCCATCCTGGTGACAAGCACTCCAAAGCCCTGACTTAAGCATTTTACTAGGGATTCATGTAACAAAAACATTTGTACCTCCTTAAAATTTTGAAGCAAAAATAAAATGAAATAAGCATGTTGCTTTGAAAAAAAGTAAATCTTAATAGAGCATACATAGAAGTTGTAAAATGAATTTTTGAGCTGACAAAGGACACATTCCTTTTATCACCACTGTATCATTTGACTTTATAGGATTTTACAAAGATATTCATGAATATTTCTTAGATATTTGGCTTAGAATATGATTGAGGTCTTCTTCCCTCCAGTTTCCACATAGATTCCTTCAGTTATACCACTCACTAGCAGACTCTCCATTTGTTAATTGTTGACAATCCAGTTTCTAGAAGGTAAACTGATCATTTGTTGTTGTCAACCAATAAGCCCCAAAATATGTGAAAGAAAAAGAGAAGAGCTAACATTATTCCATGTAAATTATTCTTCATGTAGAACCTTGGAGTCACACTTGACCCCTTTCTGCCTCTTACACTATCTAATCACTCATATCCTCATGCCCACTTTGTCTTAAAATTATACGCAAAATTTAAATAGTTTATCACCTGGAATGCTACCACTCTGTGTCAAGCCATCCTCATGCCTCACTTGGAATAATAAAAAGCTTTAAAACCGTTCTACCTGCTTCTCCACGCGTCTCTCCTCCATTCTCATAACAGTAGCCAGAACGATCCTATTAAAAGGTAAGTCAGAGCCTGTCATTTGTCTGTTCAATACACTTCAAGCATGTCATCTCCATCAGAATAAAACCCGAAGTTTTGGCAAAGATATGCAGGGCCAAATATGATATTTCTGACACTCATTTTTTACTACTTTTACTTTCTCACTCTGTTTGAGCCAGGGCTTTCTTGTTTTTTCAGGAATATGCAGGTTTACTTCCAACATAGTGTTTTTGTGTTTGCTTTTTCTTCCCCTTAGAATGCTTGTCCTCAAGTGTCTACGTGGCACCCTCTCCCACTTTACTGGAACGTCACCTTTTCATGAGATTGTGCTGACTCTTTGGGCCATCCTATCTGTTATTCTAAATGCCATCCTTATGCCTCTTCCCTACATTCTTTTTCTCTTTCCCACTTTTATTATCTAATGGACTACACATTTCAATGTTTGTCTTTTTATTTATTCTCAATCTGTCCTACTAAAATGTACGCCCTGTAGGGGCAGAGATTTTTGTCTATGTGTCTAGAACAGCACTTGGATGATAAGAGTGTTCTATAAATATTACTGCTTCTGAGTAATGCATACAGAATTGGACAGTTTGCATATATTTTTCACTTAATCTTTTTAATTACTATTATGCAGATATTTTTATCCCTCTTTTTTAAGATGAAGACACTGAAACTAAAAGAGAGTAAAATATGTGAATCTAGGACTTTCTGAATTCAAAGCCGTTATTCTTTGTTATATCTCAGTTACTTTTACTCAGAAAAATAAGTGTTATATGACAAGTCCTTAGGTCTTTATTTCCCTTTTATCTGGGACTCTATTCAGTCTTCCTTTCACTTTCTGACTTTTCATGTTAACACTGCAAAGACGACCCATTGTGAGGCCTGGCTTAGCCACACTGTCACCAGCTCCTCTAAAATCTCACTAGTTGGAGTAGAGCTGTCAGCCTTTTGTGAACAAGACAAGCCTCTCAGTGAAATAAAAGGCCAATGACATGGTGTACCTTGTAAAAGCTATCATAGTGGAAAAGAACATGCAGCAATGTTCACATCATGAAGAGAAATGTCACCAGATGCATATAATTTTAAAATTCTTACCTATATTTTTATATGCACTACTTGAGTTAACAGTTCTGAGACAATAAAAAAAAAGACACAATCGTTTTGTTCAGTTCAACTGCTCAAAATGAAAAAAAAATAGGCTCTCTATAAAAGTGAATATCAGGTTAGTAGTCTCTGAAATATTGCCTATTGATCTAATCAAAAGGGAACATTCAAAATGAATATGGTCCAGGTTTATGTAATATTTAGAGCAAGTCAAATGCTTAGTACTTTTGAGGTAAAAATTTTATGATTCTTGAATACTAATGGCAGAAAGTCAAGGGCAGCAAATATAAAGTTGGAATAAAAAGTGAAACCAAGTGGAATTGCTAGAAGTTGAACCATTCGGAATGAAGTAAAATCAGAGCAGATAGAACAAAACAGTGTAATGATTAAATAGGAATCTTTGCTTCCTATGTCAGTCTAAGATTTATGTGCATAAAAGTATTTGAGAACTCATAGTAGAAAGGAAAACAAGGTGAAAAAGACTTTGAAGCCTTAGTTCATTGAATTTAGAATTGGTTTTGATTTGTTGAACTTCTCACAATGAGCAATAATAAACATCATTAAGAACATTTGTCAAGGAAAGTTATCAAAATACATATGTGCTTTGTTATATTTGTGTGTGTGTATATGTGTACATGTAAACACACACTTCCCAAACAGTTTATTTCCATGATTTTTCTGTATTTTAAAAAAACAATTTACTTGGGGTTTTCACCTTTAAAGGTGCTAGGGTAACATTGATGGTTGCTTATACAGGCAAAAGCAGATGAACGCTCACACTTTGTGGCTTTCACTCTGCAATTTCATTTCTCATTCGTGTAATAGACCAAGCTAGTGCTCTCAGTCAGCCAGCTGTCCTTGAGGCAGAAATTAAAGAACCCAGTTCACCCTAGGATCATCACTATTCCATCAAACTGAAAGGGAAACAAACAGGGAGGTTCATGCATGGGCCAGTCCTGGAAGTGCACATTTTCCATTTGCTCACATTTCATTAGCTAGATCTCTATTCGATGGCTACTCCTGCATTTCCAGCCATGTGCCCAGGAAGAACAAGAGTATGATTTTTTGACTAGGTTAACAGTTTGCCCTAACAGAATAGAACTTTTACATTGAACTTCTACCATGAGCAAGGTGGTGATCCAGACAGTGGAACATATATATTTGAGGATTATGGTATTTTTTAGAATCTAAAAATAGAATATTAATTTATTTTGTATGCCTTTGATAATAATAGTTTCATTTGGATTATAAATATATATAATAGTATATATTTGGGCACATGTCATATGTCTCATTAACCTGTACTTTGTGGTTTCTATCAAATGACAGAAAACTCAGAATCTTAGAGTTCCAGAATAGTTTGAATTTAGAAAGCTATTCATTATAGATTATTGGGGGCATTAATAAAGCCATGTGATTGAAATGCTGAAATATAAGTTAATTAGCTTGTAAATGAGACAAGTATGGCAAGTAAATGAGGTCCTGAGGTTTTGTTTTCATTCAGCTACTGAGCTGCAAGAGAAAGTCAAAATGTTTACAGAGGTTAATGGAATAATTATATAGGATTTATCAATACTATTAAAATTGCATTTAAAATATAGACTTATATTGTGTACCTTAAATTATAAAATGAGCTTTCTCAGAATTCAAAATGCTTAGAATTCAAAAAGAGCCAATTTGCATTATTGTGAAACGGTAACTAACTGCCTTTTTATAATTAGGAATTTATTTACAACTTTCTCTTCCAATCCATTTTCTAGTCTTGTATACAAAAGACTCATCTGTCTTCAAGGTTAGTTCATTTAAGTCATAGAGGAGGGGGAAGCAAGTACAGAATACAAAACATAGCAGCATAGTGCAGACAGAGACTATTTCAAACATTAACAGTTCCGAGCTCCTTATTTCTCTCGCTCTTCTTTTTCCTTTTCTTTTTCTTTTTGCTATCTTCATTCCTTCCTTCTTTCTCGTTCCCCCCTTTTTTTTTTTTTTTGCAATTCTATCAAGTCTTTAGATTGTTTTTCCATTGGGTTCTTAATTTGCTTGCTGAAATGTTGAGAGTGGAAGCCAAGTACTTGCTTTCACCCAAGCAAGAATCTCTGCTTCTAGGGAATAGTGATGCCTTGATAATGCTGCTAAGATCATCACCTATATTTCTCCTTATTTGGGGTAGATTCTTTTGTACACTCAAGATGAGTTAAAACTTAAACTACTTTACAAAGCATATCAAATTAATCTTCTTAATATCCTTCCAGTTAATTTTATGGCTGGACATTTATCTAGGAAAGCTTCAGACATAAATACCATTCATTTCTATTTGCCTAAACTACTATTTTTTTTAATTTGTCTTTTTGAACTTCAGTGGTTCAATAAATATTCTCTTTTTTAAGGAATAACTTTATTCAAAATCATTATTACTCTATATTTTCTGAAGTGAAATATGTCATCTAAAAATTGAAAGCATGAGGAGAAAATATTTGAATTGTGATTTGTATGTTTACAATCCAAATAAAAATGTTGTTTTTAAATGTTAGCATATTATGGGGATACACATGGTTAGATTACATATATTGCCTTTGCCTCACCTGAGTCAGGGCTTCAAGTGTGTCCATCCCCCAGATGGTGCCCACTGCATCTATTAAGAATGAACATACCCATCCCCTCCTCCTCCTTCCCACCTGCCCAACACCTGATGACTGTTACTACTATATGTGCATGTAAGTTTTGATCAGTTAATATCAATTTGATGGTGAGTATGTGTGGTGCTTTTTTTCCCAATCTTCTGATATTTCACTTAGTAGAATGGGCTCCAGTTCTATCCAGGATAATATATAAAACAAGGCTACGGTAACTAAAACAGCATGGTGATAGCACAAGAACAGAGACATAGACCAATGGAACAGAACTGAGAACCCAGATGTAAAAACATCCTCATATAGCCATCTAATCTTTGACAAAGCAGACAAAAACATACACTGGGGAAATGAATCCTTATCCAATAAATGGTTCTGGGAAAATTGGATAGCCACATGTAGAAGACTGAAATAGGATCCGCATCTCTCACCTTTCACAAAAATCAACTCACAATGGATAACAAACTTAAACCTAAGGCATGAAACTATAAGAATTCTAGAAGAAAATGTTGGAAAACCTCTTATAGACATTGGCCTAGGGAAAGAATTTATGAAGAAGACCCCAAAGGAAATCACAGCAACAATAAAAATAAATAAATGGGACCTGATCAAATTAAAAAGTTTCTGCATAGCCAAGGAAACTATCACAATAGCAACCCACAGAATGGAGAAAATATTCACATGCAACAAGTAAAAATGTTTTTAACAAGAGTTATATAGCAGGGTTTTTCAACTTTGGAACTATTGACATTTTAGATCAGATAATTCTTTGTTGTGGGAGGTATCCTTATTTGTAGGAAATTTAGTAGGATTTCTGGCCTCTATCCAGTAGATGCTGCCCAGCTAGAGCAACCTAAAATATCTCCAGATATTGCCAAATATCCCTGGTTTTGTGTGTGTGGGGGGGAGGGCAGGTAAAATCTCTTCCTTTAAGAACCACTGGGCATATAGTTAACTTTCATTATTTTAATCATAAATATTGCACATATTCTCAGGTGTACTTTTAACTTTTGATAAAATATCATAGTCCTCTTTGCAGTAATTTACCATCTATAGGGAAAAATTGTTTACATGTTATATTGCTGTTAATCAATATGAGACTTAAGGTGAGCCTATGGTGAATAAGATTCTGTGAGCTAATTCATTAGTTTTAGCTTTTATAATGATGGAAGAACTAATATATTTTTGTGTGCGTCTGAGACAATTTAGTTGCTAAAGTGTCAAGTTATCTTGATATAACAAATTGGGTCAATAATTCTACAATGGGTTCCCTAGTGTTTTGATATTAGAATGGAGGTAGAAAACAAACACACTAAATAAGAAACAAGTCATATAGCATAGTTACACTTGAATTTTAGGATATTTAAGATTTTTTTAGATATTTCAATTTTTTTTTTATTCATTATTGAAAATGAACAATTACCTGATGAATTTCAATTCTGTAAAAAAATTATTTGGGATAAATTTTGCCAAGCAGACATTATACATTCTCTATAGATCTCAGATTTGAGTTTGTGATGTTTTGGGAAAATATTTAAATTCTGAAACTCTTATAGCCTGTGTTCTGACTAGTCTTGGGCCACTCCACTACTTGGAAAATTCTGGATGTGAATTAAAACATCTTAGCAATATAAGGCCTATTTAAAATAACTACTCAGGCTTAGCAGTCAGAAGGTAATTCTCCTTGAAGCAGTTATACTGAGGCATTCAGCAGGAATTGGTAAACACTTAACTGGAAGATTAAAAAAAGAGGTATGAAATTTATGTTTCTAATTTTCAGCAGCTTTTACTTTTACCCTTTCTTAACTAGTCAGTTCACAAATTGCTCAGATAGAGAATATTTCATACATGTAGGTTAAATTCAAATTCTGTCTGCAGTGCTATTTAAGTGGTCTTGGTATTTATAATAAACAAAATTGGGCAGATAGTTTTTCTAATACAATTGTACATGTGCTTTCAGGTGCCCTGGGGGTCTTCTGAGCCCTGGTGAATAACATGAAGCAAATAAATTTTATTTATCACTTTGCATATTCTATAGATTTTACCATAGAAGACATATCTAGGAACTCTCATTCACTACTTATCTTTAGTTTGTGTATATGGACAGACTATTGACCAAGAATAGGAAAATAAAGTTTGTTAGACTACATTTGTCAGACTTGTGCTATAGCCTAAAGGGGTTCAAGACATGCTACCCCAAAATATAGCACCTTGGCATGTTGAATATTTTAAGCTAAAGGAATTTAAGATACAGTACTCAGGAAGAACCCTCTGGCCTTCTCCTAAAGCAGACCATAAGACCCTCATGTGAGAGCTATCCTTCTTATCCCCAGAGGAAGAGAATACCCTTATCTCTGAAGACAATGAAGCATTGAGAGTCATCTGAACAAACAGGTCTTACTAAATTCCCCAGCTTACTACTCTTACTTCATTCCCTTATCTTATCACATTTTTTCACTACTCTCATCCTTCATCAAACCTAGCAAAAAAACACTCTAACGCTTAGGGTCATTATTCCTTACAAAGACTCTCGTATCATGCAAAATTTATATTAAATAAATTTGTATCCTTTCTCTTGTTAATATTTTTTTTAATAGAGGCCTCATCTAGAACTTAGCAGGGTAAAAGAAAGATATTTTTCTTCTCCTAAAAGCCTTAAGGAAATTAAATTATCAACAACATACACTTTTTGTGTAAGAACAAATGCACATAGTTTTCCTAGAAATAAGTAGTACAGAATGCATCTCAAATGCCACCTTTTCCATAAAGTATTTCCTGTCTCTCAAACTGATACATGTCTTCTCTCAACCTAACAATCTTCATGGCCATTGTGCCTTTATAATTACACATTTAAAAAATATGTATTAGCCATATACTGTAGAGATTCATGTGCTTATTATATTTGCTTTACAAATCTCTTTCAAGAAATGTTTCAGAGTTTCATTTTGGAATTACTTTTGCCTCACACAGTCATTCCAGTTTCTATGACAAGAAAAAAAAAATTGCTCTAATCCTTTGTGGCTGGATGCAGTGAAAACATTGTATTCATCAATCTGAAGTTTGGGCCAGGCTCTGGGTCAGGGTTCAGTAGAGAGCCTTATCCCACTAGGTGTCAGCTGGGCAGTTGGAAGTCTGAGTTCTGGAATCATCTGAATGCTTGCTAACTTAACTGGTGGGAGATACAGGCTGTTGGCTGACACCTTAGTTGAAACTGTTGACCAGAATATTTACTACTGGCCTCTTCTTTGGTCTGTACTTCCTAACAATATAGCATATGGTCCCCAGGGTGTAAAATTTACTTAATGGAATGTAAAGAATTGCAGGCAGCGTGTAATGCAGTCCATTCCTTTGTACATAAAGGGCCGGGTGGCATATAAATCTCACCCTATGCATCTCTATGTTACATTGGCTATTCCCAGGGAGGTTATTACCACTTGGGAAGGAAGCCCTGTGTTCCAATAAGCTTATCACAGCAGTGAAAAATTTTCCAGATCTCTTTTCGCAATACTACTACCTCCTCTACTCTGCAACTCAGTACTTATTTATTCCTTCAAGAGCCTCTGTACAATAGCTCATTTTAGCTCCTATCACATGTTTGTGAAGTATTTTCTTGTTTCTCTTTATCTTTGCCTAGTGCCCTGCACATCACTCAAAACATCAAATAGATCATCAACTCTTTGTTAAACTTATGGAATAAATGAATTTTGGAACTTCCATAGGTAGTTTTATTGGGTGAAGAAAAATGCATATCTCCTTCTGCATGTGGAAGCAAAATGCTCTAGAAGTTAATCTTTCATGGAGAAAAATCCCTGGAATCAAAAAAAGAAAGAAAGAAAGTATGAATGAAGGAATGAGTGGAAAATGACCCTTAATCACTAATTTGGCTAAAATATTTAGTAAATCCAATAAAATAACAGTACCATTTACTGACTCAGAAAGTAAATTAACAATTTACTTAAAGTAACAGTTTACTTAACAATTCTCACCTAGAAATTCTTCAAACTCTGTTAGCACTTCTAGTAAGATAATTTAAGACAAAGTATAATTTTTGCTATGCATCAGTTACACTAGGCAGTGAGTTCTTTGAGAGCATGGCCCAATTACTTGGTTGAAATATAGTACTTTTTCTATAATTGTTGGATGAGTGGACTGATTTGTCAAAATCGATTTTATAAAAATAAAAATTTGTTTTATGCATCCAAGTTTGATAATAGCAACATAACCTTGATATTAATCTAAAAAAGGTCATCTTTCACTCTCTGCTATTATCAATTCTCCCCCACTTTTATAGCCATTCAAATCTCTAACCAGGCAGAATATTAAATAAAATAGTTTATTATCTGATGTTAGGGAATAAAGATAAGAATTTTTTTCTGAATTACAAGAAAAAAGTAAAAAGGAGAAAGGGAATATAATGAGAATGTAAGTATTTAAGAAATATTGACTGTCTGTTTTGATTTATGTAATGAAATAAAAAAGTTAGAAGAAAATTTTAAAGCATTTCAAAGTAATATCACAGAAATTAATTTGAAGGACACATTTAATGTTTTGAATCAGAACCTATCAAGCCTGTCATGCATTTTAACTACATTAAAAAAGCATTCTAATGTGTATTGTATGGACGTTAGTGTTTTAAATACCACAAAACTACCTAAGAAACAATGATACAATAGAAATAAGTTGCCTGGCAGTAATGAAGTATTTCAGGGAAAATCATGATGAATGTCAAAGGAAATATTTTGATGTATTTAAATAAGAAGTCTACTGTTTGTAAACTCTGGTTATGCCAGATAACTTCTAGAACAATATTTCTGATTTTTAACTCCATTTTGCTTTCTTAACTTTGTATTAATACACACACATATATGCACATAAGTGTAAAGTTCATTAAATTTTCACAACTGAATGCCACTGTGCATCCAATACCCTGATGAAAAAAGAGAACATTATCAACGCACCAAAAGCATGCTTAGCGCTACCGGCTCTTCAAAGTCATTGAATACCTATACTACTCTGACTGCTAACAGCATATAATATTTTGCCTGTAGTTGCATTTTATACTATTGGAACAACAAAGATAGTATGTACTTTTTTTTTTTAACTGGTCTCTTTCTCTCAATGTTATGTTTGTGGAAGTAATCCACATTGTTGTAAATAGTTATAGATTGTTAATTTTGATTGAGGCATAGTATTCAATTGAATAACTATTTAATTATTTATTCACTATATTCTTAATTTGGCCAATTTCAGTTTGGTGCTATTATAAGTAACATTACTGTGAACATTCAAACTCATGTCTTTTAATGAACATATTCTAAGACCAACTACTTTTTTACATGCACTGTATAAATTATCATGTAAAATAATGCAGTTAATGTTTACCATACTTGTTCAGATATAACCATAAAATTTTCTTTCTTTAGACTTCTATTTATTAAAGAATGATGCCTGCAATTGAATAAATGCAGTCTCTTTACAGAAAGAATCCAGTATAGGCCAGATTTAGAACTATGTACTTTTAAGACCTTTCTTTATCTATTAATTATTAACAAATTTTATGTAAAATGAGTATTTCTATCCTCCTTTTATAGATAAGGAAACTGAAGATATTAGCTTAAATAACAAATTAGAAATTCTCTAGCTAATAAGAGAGAATTTATCATTATCAAATGGTATAAATGAATTATGTTAATACCATAAGTTTTATTTGCAAAATAAAGAGGAGGAATGATAAGAAGGAAGAGGGAAAGGGGAAAAGGTATTACAAAAAAGATGTTTCCAAATCAAATTTAGAATCCCAGTCAGTTTGATCCCAAAGCTTGTTTTAATTTAGTTTTTCCCTACAGCAGGGCTTGGGACAAGGATTTAATTTCTAGTAGTTTATTTGGGAGGTGATCCCAAGAAACACAATGAGGGATAGGAAAGTAAAGCAGAAAAAGAAAGGAGGTAATAAATATGTTTTATTAGGAAAGTTAACACTGCAGACAACTAGATATCTAGGAAACTATAGATTAGGTGACTCAGACATATTTCCTTTTAGAACCATGGGAGCTTGGGTGTTTTAAAATTAACTTTCACTGATAATTAGAGATGTTGAGCATTTTTTCATATGTTTGAAAAAATCAATTTTTAAAAAGTCACACTCATCGTGCGGTACATCCTTGTTCTTCTCTTCTAACTGCTGTCTAGGGTTCCACAGCATACACTCACACTGCTTA
>CAUYPO010006070.1:0-13928 GCA_963574435.1 Cheirogaleus major | reverse complement strand
GGGCCACTAAAAGGAAGGACCCGGTCCCTGGAGCTGCCTCTGTCTGTTTTATATATTGTCTCTCTCGTCAGCCTATGTTGGGACTGGTGAGTTTATAGTGCATCTATATGGCGCCTGCCGCGCGGTCGGGTCTGTGCGCAGGGAGGGGCCCGGAGGCAGTTGGGAGCCTGGTGCCACGTCCGCTACAGGCTCACCGCTCGCTGGCGGCGGCCGTCTCTGGGCGGGTGTCCGCAGGTCTCTCCAACCGCTGGGGAGCCCGCCAGCAGTCCGAGATGCAAGGGAGGGGAAGTTAGCCGCTCCACCTACCCTTGCCGCTGGTCTCCCGACCGCTCGCTCCGGAGGTCTCTCCTTCCAGTTCTCCTCCGCAACCTCCTCCCGTGGAGTCTCCTGTAGTCTCCGGTGCCCCTCCGTCCTTCCCCCGTCCGAGTTATGGTCGTTTGATTGCTTCTTTCTTCTAATATCTTCTACTAGCTGTCTTTTCTGTAGAGACACTCTGTCTGGCGGTGTTTCTAGTCCGCCATCTTGCTCCCAGCTGATATAAACTTTTAATGATGTGGCATTTGATGAGAATTAGGTACTGCATTACTCTAGAGTTTCTTTAATCTTGTATCTCCTAATGTACAGATGTCAGGAGGCACTTGCTTGTTTAACAGTTTATGTTTTGGGGCGTGGAATACCAAAAGGCTCTCTCTCCAAAACACTTTGAACCTCTTACTCTCATTCTTTCACACATTCAGGCTTTCTCCTAGAGTATTATCCTTTTACTGATGATAATTCATCACCACTTTAGGATTAAGTTATCCATATCTAAATATTGGGAGAGAATAGATATTACTGGGGAAAAAATTTCTAGGTAACACACAACCCCTATACCTATTCTTGAACTAAACCAAGGCTTATTTTCAATTCATTTGCTCTGAGAATGAACGGATATTCTCCCATTATGCCAAGACACAGAACAATTTAGCAGTAGTTCTTTCAGAAAATTAAGAGTGAAGAAGATATTTGTTCTTGGCAGAAGTTGTTTTCATTGAAAATGGGTTGGTTTTAGCTTTAAATTGGTTTCATTTTATTGAGCTATGACCTATTGTTTTAAAAATCAAATGGACTTCTAGAATAACTCTCTTGATAGGCATAATGGCTTAATATTAATAACTATGAGAATTGGTTTGAAGCCTCACTATGTAATTATCTGTGTGACGATGGGCAAGTTATCCAACTCTTCTTTGCCTCTGTTTCCTCTTGTACAAAATGGTGATAATAATGGCATTTACCTCATATAGTTGTGAGGATTAAAGGGCAAGGAAATGATAGAAGCATAAAGTTAATATAGCATACATTCAATGAAAGTTAAGTTATTGCAATTATTATTTCAGAAAATTCCCTTCTTTATTTGAATCATCTATCTAAAAATCATGGCATAGAGTTTTATCCAACCCTTTTCAAAAGCTACATTCCATAGTTATTGCTTTACTTTAATCCTTCAGGTGGTTCATGCAAGCTGATGAAACTCATTGACTTCCAAACAAAACTGACTCATTGTGCTTTTTTGCCTTTAGAAATGTCTTTGACTCTATCCTCAACATCCTTCTTTTCTCCTTCAACCTGTTCTCTGCTCTTATTAGTCTCTTAAAATAATCTCCTTTTCAAGAATCTTTGGTCATTCTCTTCATCTGACCAAAATCCTCTTGACATTTGAACTGTACATATTTATATCTGTCTTTTGTTTCTTTGACTGAATTTTATGTCATTGAAAGAACAGATCTATTTATTTCATTTTATCACATTCTCTTAAGTATCTCTTACAGATGCTAAATTTGTAGAAATTCATAATGGGAACTCACTAACTTTTCATATAAAATACATTAGCATTACATGTATAGAAATGTTGCTCATGATGTTTATATTTTCTTTATTGATATTACAATTGCCTTTTGAAAATGTCATATTTTCATTAACATCTCTAAATGCTTTCCTCTAATAATAGTGCAGATAAACCATTCAGTCTTGAAAAGTACACAAAAATATTATTTGATCTTATAGGTAAGATTAAAAATCACTAAGTGGCAATTTGTTTTAGAAATCTGGTTGCTTATGGTCCAGAGTCCATCTCAGAACTATTAGATGAACTTTTGTTTTCATCATTTTCAGGTTTATTTTCTTTCTTAACCATCAATTTATACTCTATAAATACTTACATATCCTGCCAGAAATTAAAATAAATAAAACATGCTTAATTAACTGCTTATATTGGGTCTCTCTCAGATGTTCTTCAGGTTGCTGGAAAATATCATTTGCAGTTCAGGAAGCTTGTCTTATATAAATTTCCCCCTTGGGTAAAGTCAAAATGGCTTTTCAGTTGTTACCTACTTCTCCTAATATCCCATTCTCATTGTTAACACAGTTGCTTATCTAATTTTAGACTTATTTCTAACATGATCAATGTTGCATAAAAAATATTTATAAGAGCAATGGAGGGTAAAGTGCCTGTACTCCCAAATAGAAAATTGCCTCTATTTAATCTATCAATTCAGCTCTAAAAAATAAGCTAATTGGAACTTTTAAAATCTGTTGTGAGATAATGTTATTAGCTTTACCTTGTTGATTTAATGAATATAAAATTATACTTGTGTTAAAGGGTTTTATTTACTCACCTCCTTCAATAAACATAGACATTTAAAATAATTGAAATGATTGACCATATTACCCTCAAAGGCTTTAGGAGATCTGACATTTCTCAGTAAATCATGACAGTATAGTGGTCATATCTTTGTGTTCACATATATATTATATTCAGCTGCACATATTTTGACCTCTCACTGTCTACTGAATGTATTCCAGGTACTGAGAAAACACACTAAAATGGATTTATTCTTCAAGTAGCTTATAGTCTAGAAGGGAGGTAGGTGAGTGTGAATAAATATGTGCTATGATAATGGTTAAGCTATGCTTAAAACAGAAAGAACACAGTCCAATCAGGAACGTAAGAAAATATTTCTCAGTGATGAGCTGAGTTTAAAAAGAAAATTTCCAAAGCTACACTTGTGAACATGTTTCTGTTCTCTTCATAGAGTCTCTAAATTCCTGAAGTCAATGTCAATTGTGTTCAATAACTATTTACCAGATATGTCTTGACTGTCAGTACCTCCTTTAACCACACTAGTGCTTAGGGAACCAAGAGGACTAATCTGACTATGGACCAAATAAAGTATCATGGTTATCAACTGGCTTTATCAAATAAAACTTCCATATTGATTTTATTCATAAATCCTTGCCCATAATTATTTGTATCTCATCCCTTTAAATTTCATTTTTATTGTTAATATATAAGCTATATTATTAGTGCAATGACACTAGTATATAATATACAAATAAATAAAATATACAGATTGATCTGTGCTCATTGTATTATTTTTAACAGATAAGGATGTACAACATCACCAATTTAGAATGTAAAAACCCTATTTCTCAAACCACTTCAGATTCCCTTTGTTGATAATATGTAAATTTCCTATTTGTTCTTCAATTTCCAGCATTCCGAATAATAATGTAATGATAATACCTAATCTGTGTTAGAAAAGTGCTATGGTCCAGTCACTGTACTATAAGCTCTATTAGGAAATCATTATTCTCTTACAATCTAAAAAGCATGTGGTGTTTTAGGCCATTTTTAGAGATGAAAAATTTGAGTCTTGACTTGTCTAATATTAACCAGCTTTTAAGTGGCTCAGCTTTGAGATCAAGCTCTTAAAAACCAGATTTCACAGCCTGCCCTCTTATCAAAAATCTTAAACTGGCCATGTTTTATATAAGAGATGTGAGATACATTCATGCTTAACTTTTTCCTTTTCTGTCCTGTGGCTGTAAGATTAAGGTATTCTACCAATAAAAAGCATTTAAATAGGAATATTAAAATGGATGATTATAAGGATAAGACTCCCTAGCTTTCAGGAAAATGTAATGCTTTGTGTAGATTCCTGGTAAGAATCAAAAAAAAAAAACAGAGAGAAGATATAAACTTAAAAGCCTCTCTCTTTCACAGAATTCTTTCTAATTTTATTCCAATGCTAGTCATATATGTAGTTACAAATAGCATAAGTAAATTTGGAAATTTGAAATGTCAAAAAATGTAGCCTTTTACAGAATGAATGAATAATGAAAGGATAAATCAATAAAACTTAACTAATAGAAAAAGTCACTGCTCCCCAATTTTTCTACTTGCTTTATTTTGTTAGATCTTTCTCTAGGCAGTGCCACAAGGTCTAGTGCCTTAAAGTTCTTTATCTAGCCCTTCTCATACCACGTACTCTCCCATTTTCCTAGCCACTTTCTCATTTGGGACTTATCCATTCCTCTATTTCCATACTTCTTCTGCAGTTTGTATCTTTGCCTTTTCCCTGGCTCATAGCTGAACTCTCATTCTGGTTATGCTGCCTGCAGCCTGAACCAGACAGTCTCCTAAACTTCCTTACTTATAATAGTTCCCCTTCAGCAGAGTCTTTATTTATAGAAACAAGACAAATTCAAGAAATAAGACATACTTGGTATGGCAGAGTATAAGAAACAGAAATACAGAAAACCAAAACGGCAATGATCTTTTCACAGTTTTATGAATTCCTTCCCCAAGCTTGATTTTATTTATAGGAGCTTTCATCTGCATCGTTCCTCATACATTGACATCAACCTATATTAGGATTCAAAAGTCAAATTGATACAAACTTTTATTTTCCAAAATTATATTTTTAAATGTTTCACAAGTTCTGGTACTTAATACTCTTTTCTTTGATTGTATCTATTGGTTCCTTACATTGTCCATGAAATGAAAAAGAGGAAATAAAAAAGCAACTTTTAGTTTATATAAATGGATGAGAAAGTCAATATCTTTGTTTATCAGTATCTTTGTTTATGCATATAGCCCTGACCACCAATGGAGACACTGTTAGCTGACATTGTGAATGTGGAAATATGACATCATTTTTTGTAACTTTCTTGCTTCTCTAATGAATATAAAACAGAAAATAAATTATGTGTAAACTATTCCTGACATACTTTATTATTTTAACTAGAGAAAATATCCTGCTACTTTTAGGAGAGGATATTCTAAGCTCCCATCCACCATTTCTCAACAATAACCAGAGCCAAGACAAATGGCTGCTAGATGATGTTAAATTACTTCTGGATGACAGAGGACAGGGCCCAGCCCCACCTCACACACTTCTGTTTCCATGGTTTTAAAAATTAGATGCTTCTGTGGTCAAAGCTGACTCTCGCTGTTCTATTCATCACCATTTAACTACAAGAGCTGCTGAGCACATCTATGATCTCTTTTGCCCATGACAGCAGACAGAATGAACATAAATGGTTAGAAAACACCACCTGCTCAATGCTTAATGCAGGAGGAAAAAGCAGCTGTGCCATTTGGGATGGAAAACACATTAGCTTAAGCTCAGCATGACATTTATATAACCAACCATGAAAACTCCAAGTGACTGAGAGTGTAGGATGAAATATTGCGTGACAGATACCTGTTTTCCATTTGGGAATTTGTGTCTGAAGATTGTCAAACACAGAGTGTGACTGATGGGACACTAAGACACTAGGAGACTCTCTACAGAGAGATCACAACAGTTGCTATTTGGAATATGAAAATCAGAGTTCTTATGAAAGCAACAAGTCATCTATCAAGTACATCAAAGCACCCAAATGGTAGCCTACAGAGCACTCAGTTGTAGCTACAGCTGCTATGTTGTAAACAGTGAGGGAAAAGATTATATTCAGCTTTTATTGATGCCAAACCTTCAAACCCAGAAAATTTTTACTTATCTCTACACATAGAAAAGAGGGCCACTGATCATGTGGACTCATACCTTAATTTTTGTGCAAACACAATTAACTAGAGCCATAGGCCAGTTGTGATGGCTTACACCTATAATCTCAGCACTTTGGGAGGCTGAGGTGGGAGGATAGCTTGAGGCCAGGAGTTTGAGACCAGCCTCAACAACATAGCAAGATCCCATCTCTACCAAAAATAGAAAAATTAGCTGGGCATAGTAGTGCATGCCTGTAGCCCCAACTACTCAGTAGGCTGAGCCCAGGAGTTTGAGGGAGGTTGCAGTGAGCTATGATGATGCCACTGCACTCTAGCCTGGGAAACAGAATGAAATCTTCTCTCAAAAAAATAAATAAATAAACAAAAATAACAAATAATGAAACAAATAAATAAATAATTTACTAGATCCATTGAACTTTGAATGGACAGCTTAATCACAGTAAAACAAAAATTGGTTTTACCTTTTCATGAGCCTCTTGTCTCTGTTAGCATGCTACCAGGAGCATGAAAGAGTCTTCTTTTTTGAACAGCCTTTCTTTTATTTACATTATAATCTTGATTCCAGATTTTACCTTCAATTAGTCAAGTTATACATAATGTAAAAAGTTGCATTGACTACCATTTATTGGTTTGATTTTTAAAAATACTGAGTTTTAATATAGTACTTTGAACATATGCTCTCATTTTAAAGACAAAAGGAATATAAACAATTATCAAATTCTAGTAATTTTTAATTGGTATAGGTTAGCCAATTTAAAACTACTTCCCCTATATTTCAAAATTGGGCCAGTGAGTAATTATTATTAGAATAATTGGAGCCAGATTTCTAATAGTTGAGAAAGGAGTTATTATCTAAATCTGATAAAAGCTGAACATCAAAATCCATAATGGTAATGGAATATCATTGAATAAAATTATAATCATGACTCTATATTTATTAAAACTAATTTATTAAAATAAATGAATAAGAAAGAGAATAGTCTTGCTTATAATAGAACACTAACTAATAACAGTAGAAGGAATAATGGACTTTTTTGCCATGATATTAATAATTGATTCAAACAAGAATCATTAATAGTGCTAAACCTAGAAAGTAGAGTTAGATGAATAAAAGTATGTTTGCACAGATACTAAACATCTCTCCCCATATTACTTATTAATTACAAAGGTCAAATTGGTAGCTATGCAATGGAGAAAACTGGGGATCACCACCTTAACCAATTTATCAAAGTGCCCATCATTCATCAGTAATGAAACTAACAACATTGGCCTCTTATCTTGTTTGGAAAATAAAATCAGTAATTGAGAAAACTGATTATAGACAAAGGGAATATTCATGAGGAATAGTGGTTTTCAAATGCTATTCATTATAAATATTGAAATTAATACAAATAAAATTGAGTGAAAACAATGAAAGGATTAGACCAAAGAGGCAAAGGAGGAATCTGTCTGTATTTTGGGGTGTGTTATAGAATTTATACAAAATGTTCAAGTAGACAACAGAATGATGCCATCACTTTCATTGCCTAAAAATATTGGACAAAGACGTTTGAATAAACCTTGACAGAAATGCTGAAAATACACGAACATAATTTTATTGTGAGTAAGAAGCCCTACTTACGCCACAGTTCTGGAAAAGCAATTAAGCAGAAAACATTATTTTTACAGCCTGGGCTCATTTAAAGTGTTAATAATATTAAAGGTTCAGTTGAATATTATTCCAGCATTAGGCATCTTTTAACAGTACTATTCTGTGCAGCGGAATGCAACCATTTTCTATGGCAAATACATACATGTTTCTATATTGGATGTCCCACCGGTCAGAAACAAGTTTTCCATTAACAACAACTCACATACCTTCTGAATGTTGGCCCAACTCGCAACTGTACTCATACCAAATTAAAAGCACACACTATGGAAATAAAGTCTGTGCTTATAGAATTTAGATGTCTTCATGTTAGAAATCCCAGGTGAAACACTGAAGGGTTTGTTCTACTGGATACAAACTTAAGAGTTTTGTTAACTTGCTGGTTTTTAATTAGTATGTTTGCTTGACTTGTTTGCTTAACCATATTGGTTGGTTAATTTAAATTAGACAAAAGCATACGAAAGGGAAAATAACTATGAACTTACCTACAAATCTCTATTGACTTTAGGTTACATGGACCTCCTCTGTTCCCATCAGGGCTAGTGGTCTCATTATTAGTATAGTTTATATTGAAAGACACAGATTCTGGGCCACTTCAGATGTAAATCCTGGGCCTCCCCTCTGTCTGTGTAATTTTTTCCACTTGATCTCTCTGCCATTTAGTTTCTTCATCTCTTTAGGGGGATAATAAACTAATTTTAAGTTCCTAAGTGTAAAATGTTTTAGGGATTCCAATGATAAAATTTTGTGCCACTAGATTATGTAATTCAAAAGAACCTGTGAGTTCTGATTGGTGCCAAAATTCAATAATTTTGCTTGGCTATTGGAGGACTAGGTTAGTTAGTTGTGCAGATGCCAGTTTGACTACCACGACTCTTTATGCCACATCAGCACCAGGCAGAATGCCAGTCAACTCAGTTTCTACACATGACAGCTGCAGCAGTATATTTTCTAGGAAGGAGACATATATCATGTACAACTGCTCTCTTATCTCCAAACAGGAGGATGCTTTAGAGTGTATGGTGAAGATCATCAATAATCTGAAATCTAGAATAAGCACATCCATTAACATGTTGGGATTTCTCATATTACAATTGCAATATCCACTAGCTTAGCTTTAATATGTATTCCCCAAGAGATAAAAGTATCAAGTTATTATCTTCATTTTATGTGAACATCTCAAAAATATGTTTTAAGAATGCAATTTTTAAAATATCATTTCATTGTATATTTTGTCTTCAAATTGTGCTACATTATGCTGGGGTTTTTTTGGTATTTTCTCCCTTTGATGTGTAAAAACATTTCCAATGTCTTTATAATGAGTAAATTAGTCATTTGAACTTGGTGACATGTAACCATAAATGTGATTATGAAACACTCTTGCGTTATAAAATTTCCCATTTCTGTTTGCTATAGCTTAACTGCCTTTTTTATGTTTGAACTAATTTCCATTAGAATAACCACATCTCCAGCCTCTGATTCTTATTAGAACCTGACTTTAAAAAGCTAATTACTAAAATGATTATACCATGGAGTTCTACTCAGCCACACAAAAAAACGGTGATCTAGCACCTTTTGTATTACCCTGGATAGAGCTGGAGCCCATTCTACTAAGCAAAGTATCTCAAAATGGAAAAACAAGCACCACATGGACTCGCCATCAAATTGGTATTAACTGATCAACACTTAAGTGAACATATAGTAATAACATTCATCGGGTGTCAAGTAGATGGGAGAGGGAGTGGGGGATGGATATACACATATGTCATGGGTACGGTGTGCACCATCTCGGGATGGACATGCTTGAAGCTCTGACTAGGGTGCGGCAAAGGCAATGCATGTAACCTAAACATTTGTACCCTGTAATATGCTGAAATAAAAAAAGAATATTTTGAGAAGAAACAATTTTCTTTCTATCTTCCAAAGTGAAACACAGGGCCATAACGTCTACAGGGACATCAACCATTGTAAAATCTTGCTCCTCCTGTAATATTCTGCTATAATTACTGTGAGAGGTATCAGTACAAACAAAATTAAGAGAATAAACTGAGATGGAGATTCCACAAGGAGATGAAATAGAGAAAGAACCTTGTCAAGAAATTAAGTTATTTTAGAAAGAAACAGTCCTATAAGCAGCAGGTGTGTATGTTAATAGAATGACTCTGTGTTTTAATTAAGCAGAATTTCCCTACAGAGTAATTATCTATATTGTTTACTCAACTTTTTTTTAGGTTCATTAACACATCTCTAATCTTTTTTCTTCACATTCTCCAACTTAAAAGGTTTCTTTTACTTCGTTCTTATTATGAAACTTGTTCTCATTAAGAAAGGAGTATATAATAGGTACTAAGTTTATGTCAAGTTTGTGTTCCTTACAAAGCAGTCCGTCTAGGAATTCAAATAAACATGCTCAGAGTCTTATGCACATAGTTTTTTCTGTTTATAAAATTTATTTAGACATTTTATTGTAAAGAATTATGCCTTAACATGGAAAATAGTTTTAAGATATTCTCAAATAAGTATTACCAAAAGAAATTTCTGCATCTGACACTGGCTCTGGTGGGTGCTGCATGGAGAAGTAAAGGTGGCTTGTATTAGTTCCTACAGCCTGATCCTGTACGGTATGCTATAGTTTGAACTAAGTAGTTGACAACTTAATTTAAACTTTCTATATTGACATACACAGAATAGTATCAATTTTATTCCCTGTGCAAAAATCTCTTGTAAAGTCACTACCAGACAAGCCATCATGTCTGTTTTTAAAAGTTCCTAGAAGACTACTAAAGGTGAGAGTATATTTAATATCCTTATTTATGAATGGATTGCCACAAATCCATACAGTTTTATTAAAATGAGTAATAGAATTGTGTTCTTAGGAAAGACTATATGTCAGAAAAGGCTAACATATTAGATTATTTGAGATATATGATTAAAATGTATCAGGACTACAAATAAGCCTTTTTACTCTATTTCAAAATGTTGAAAGGTTGCTCTTGTGTATTTTTATTTTAGTGCTTTTGACTGAGTTGTTCTATGTTGATATAGTGACATCAAAAAAGCACTGGAAATATTTTCATGTTACAGCCCAAAAATTTTAAGAGAAAGAGAAAAAAAAATGCTTGGTTAACCTGAACCAGGAGAATAAAAAACATAGTCTCCTACTTTACTTACTGGTCATTCCAATACTGATCATGACATTTACATTTCAGCAATACAGAGCAGTACCCAGCTGGGAAATAATACTTGGAAACAACATACTACTGAAGGTTTTGTTGACAAAAATAATACTGTGAAGATCCTAGCTAGATTTTTTTTATGCTGAGGTTGTCAAAAACCTCGAAAAGATACTGCATGAAAATACTAAAACAGGTAAAAATTCCAACTGCAGTTAAAGTAATGTGACAGCTATGGCAATAACACAACATACATGTTTTCTTATCTAGATGAGTAGCTTGCCTACTCAAAGAGTGAAATAAAAGC
Source organism: Cheirogaleus major (assembly GCA_963574435.1). Lineage (NCBI taxonomy): Eukaryota > Metazoa > Chordata > Mammalia > Primates > Cheirogaleidae > Cheirogaleus > Cheirogaleus major. Next base: position 2,970 of record CAUYPO010006070.1, on the reverse strand, counting down.
ACAGACAGTATATCTGCAAAATGAACACGACAAGATGGTAAGTTTTACATCAAAATAATGTTTTGAGTGTTTCCTTCATGTAACTTCTCTGCATTGTACATTCACACACATTTTCTCCAATAACATACATGAAAATTTTAAAACAATTTAAATTGTTATAATCTATTGAAATAAAATCATGACACTAAACTTTGTAGGGCGTTTTACAGATGTCACTTTACTCTTACATAACATAGATGACTTGCCAATTACATTTCTTAAAAAGATATAGACTAAACCACAATCTCATTTGCTAGTCTAAAAGCTTCTTAATCTTCAAAGAATAAAGGATATGGCACTACTTTTATTCTTTTATTAATCTAAAGCTGGTCTTTTTAATGAAACCTTAAAATATGGAAAAATTAAGTCAACCTTTAACTCTATGCAAAAAAAATCCTTAATGCTTACAAAGATCTGCTTTATAAATCCTTTGGCTTTAATGACCAGTCAATCTGTCAACTCATCAATTTAGTTGTTCTTTGGTGTTTCTGATATATCATAACATCAAGCAATCTTAAGCAAAAGAAACAAATTTGGAGGCATCACATTACCAGACTTCAAACTATACTACAAGGCTATAAGTAACTAAAACAGCATACAAATGGCATAAAACAGACACACAGACCAATGGAACAGAACCAAGAACTCAGATATAAAATCATTCACATATAGCCAACTGATCTTTGACAAATAAGACAACAATATATACTGAGGAAAAGAAGCCCTATTCAATACATGGTGCTGGGAAAATGGAATAGTCACATGCAGAAGAATGAAACAGGATTCATATCTCTCAGAACCCACAAAAAATAATTCAAAGTGGACAAAAGACTTAAATATAAGGTATGAAATTGTAAGAATTCTAGAAAAAATATGTAGAAAAAAGTATTCTAGATGTTGGCCTAGACAAAGAATTTATGGAAAAAACCCCAATAGCAATCACAACAGCAACAAAAATAAATAAATGGGACTTGATTACATCAAAAAGCTTCCACAAAGCTAAGAAAATAATCAACAGAACACATAGACAACCTACAGAATGGGAGAAAATATACACAAGCTATACATTCAATAAAGAATTAATATCCAGAGGGCTAATATGCAAAGAACTCAAGCAAATCAGCAAGAAAAAAACCAAACAACCCCATTAAAAAGTGGGCAAAAGACATGAACAGAAGCTTTTCAAAAGAAGATAGAGAAATGGCTAGTAAACATATGAAAACAATGCTCAACTTCACTAATCATTGAGGAAATGAAAATTAAAACCACAATGAGACTGTACTACTTTGCAGGACAACCTCTGTGGAAAGTAATGTGGAGATACCTCAGGATAATACAAAAGGTGCTAGATCGCCATTAATTTTTATGGCTGAGAAGAACTCCATGGTATATGTATACCGCATTTTATTAATCCACTCTTGTATTGATGGGCACTTGGGTTGTTTCCACATCTCGGATAGATTATCTTGGATAGAGCTGGAGCACATTCTATTAAGTGAAGTATCACAAGAATAAGAAAACAAGTACCACATGTACTCACCATCAAATTGGTATTAACTGATCAACACTTATGTGCACATATAGTAGTAACATTCACCAGGTGTTGAGCAGGAGGCGGGGATGAGGGGATGGATATATTCACACCTAATGGGTGTGGTGTGCACCGTCTGGGGGATGGACGTGCTTCAAGCTCTGACTCGGATCGGGCAAAGGCAATATATGTAACCTAAACATTTGTACCTCCGTAATATGCTGAAATAAAAAAAAATTTAAAAACCACAATGAGATATCACCTTACCCCAGTTAGAATGGTTATTATTAAAAAGTCAAAAAATATTTCTTTGGTGTCTGTTGTGATTTCTCCTTTTTCATTTCTTATTGAGTTTATTAGAGTCCTTTCCCTTTGAGTCCTCGTCAATCTAGCAAGAGGGCCATCAATTTTGTTTATCTTTTTGAAAAGCCAGCTTCTGGTTTTGTTGATCTTTAATATAGTTTTCTTGTTCTCCCTTTCATTAAATTCTGCTTTGATCTTTGTTATTTCTTTTCTTCTACTGGGATTGGAAATTGTTTGCTCTTCTTTTTCCAATTCTTTGAGCCTATTTGTTAGGTTGTTAGTATCTAAGCTTTCTGTCTTTTGGATGTAAGGATTGATTGCTATTAGTTTTCCTCTCAGGTATGCTTTTGCTGTATCTCACAGGTTTTGGTAACAATTATCACCATTATCATTTTGTTCGAAGAAACTCTTGATGCTTCTCTGAATTTCTTCCTGGACCCAATAATTTTTTAATAATATATTGTTTAGTTTCCATGATTTTGTGAGGTGTTGAGTGCTACTATAGGAATTGAACTGTAATTTTATGCCACTATGGTTGGAAAAGATACAGGGTATAATTTCTATTTTCTTGAATTTTTTGAGATCTGATTTGCAGCCTAGGATGTGATCAATTTTGGAGAAGGATCCATGGGCTGCTGAAAAGAATGTAAATTCAACTTTATTGGGATGGAATGTTCTATAGAGATCTGTCAGATCTTTTTGATCAAGGGCTCTGGTCAGTTCCATTATATCTTTTCTTATTTTCTGTTTGGAGGATCTATCCAGATTATTCAGTAGAGTGTTGAAGTCTCCTGCTACTATGGCAGTGTTGTGTAACATAGAGGCATATGGCGAGCATTGTAGTGGGGAAGGGAATACCTCTAACCCTTCTTAGGGAGAGGCAAAGAAATATAATGCAACCAAAATGTCAAAAAAAGAAACAAAATCTGTCATCGGGTGGTGGGCAGGTGGGGGGCGGGGAAGAGTGTATACTTACATAATGGGTGTGACACGCACCTCCAGGGGGTCGACATGCTTGAAGCTCTAGCACAGCGGGGGGTGGGGGAGGGTTGGCAGGGGCAATATATGTAATCCTAACAATATTTGTACCCCCATAA
>CAUYPO010006064.1:0-18493 GCA_963574435.1 Cheirogaleus major | reverse complement strand
GACTAGGAATGTTTTCCAAGAAGGTTGTAACAGTTGATACCCATACTAGAGACTAGGAATGTTTTCCAAGAAGGTTGTAACAGTTGATACCCATACTAGATACTAGGAATGTTTTCCAAGAGGGTTGTAACTGTTGATACCCATACTAGATACTAGGAATGTTTTCTAAGAGGGTTGTGACAGGTGATACCCCTATCCACTATAACTCAGTAACTCGGTTCTCATTTCTCTATAGCTTCTCCAACATTTAGAATTATTGGACTTTTAAATTTTTGTTAATATGATGGGTGTGAAATAAAATCTCAGTGTTTTAAGGTATGTTTTCCTGATCATCTTTTCATGTATATATATCTCAACCATTTGGGTTTTCTCTTCTGTGAATGACTGTTCATGTCTTTTGCTCATTTTTCATTGGGGTATCTTTTTCTTATTGATTGGTATAGTTAATTTAGAAATTCTAGATCCTTCATTTTAGTAATATACATTGCAAATATCTACTCCTAGTCTGTGGCTTGTAGTTTTACATTGTATTGAATAATAATTTTTCATGTTTAATTTGATTAAGTTTACCAAATTCCCACTTAACGGTTTGTGCTTTCTCTTAAGGAAAAGCTTTTTGTCTTAAAAGTTTTCATTCTTCACAATTTAAATTTTTAATCTTCCTTGGATTTATTTTTGGTGTGTTGTGAGTTAGGGATTCAAATTTAATGTTTTCGTGGGAATAGCCAGTAGTCCCTGATCATTAATTCAGTAGTCACTCCTTTTTCTGGTGACGTGTAATACCATTTCTATCATGTACGTCTAGATTTGTTTCTGGGCTATTTATTCTATTTTATAGGATGTCGTGGTCTGCCTGGGCTGCCATAACAAGGTACCATAGACTGGGTGGTTTAAACAACACAAGTTTATTTTCTCGTGGTTCTGGAAGCTGAGGAGTCTGAAAGCAGGATGCCGGCACGGGTGGGCTCTGATGTGGCCACTTGAGGGCTACAGACAGCTGCCTTCTGTCTTGTCCTTACATGGGGAGCGATATTTCTCTCTCTTCCTCTTCTGATGAGGTCACCAACCATACTGAATTAGAAGCCCCACCCTATGAAACTCACGTAACCTTAATTACCTCCTAAAAGCTCTCTCCAAATACAGTCATGTTGGGGTTAGAGCTCCCACACGAAATTTGGGGGGACACAATTTAGTCCATAGCATTCGTCTATTGGTTTATACCTCACAAATACCTTATTGAATAGTAAGTATATGTCAAGTCTTGATGTATAGATCAACTTTCCCTACCTTCTTTTTCTTTATAATGTGTTCAGCTATTTTTGGCCTTTTGTTCTACATAAGAATTTTAGCTTCCTTTGTCAAGTTCAGTCCAGAAATTTGTAGGTTTATCTCTGGAATCTTTGTTCTGTTTTGTCATGGTGTATTTTGTCTGTTTCTACCCAAATACTACATTGTTTTAATTGCTCTGTCTTCCTAAGATGTCTTCCTCTGAGAAGGTAAGTTACCACCTTGCATTTTTTTTTTACCGTTCTTCCAAGTCTTTTAGGTCTGTGGAGAAAATACATCTTTGTGATATAAATCTATCCATGAACGTGGTATGTCTATACCTAGTTCACGTCTGTTTTATTTGTTATTTATTGTATTGTTATTTGCTATATTGTTCATTAAGTGTCCTTCAATAACATTTTGTACTGTAGCTGTCTTGCACAACTTTTGTTACATTTAGTTCTTGATACTTTCCTTACAGTTTTTGATGCTTTTGTGAATGAGATTTTTGTTGCTGTTTTTTATTTTTACTTATTTATTTATTTATTTATTTTTTGAGACAGAGTCTCACTCTGTTGCCCGGGCTAGAGTGTTGTGTTGTCAGCCTAGCTCACAGCAACCTCAAACTCCTGAGCTCCAGTGATCCTCCTGCCTCAGCCTCCCGAGTAGCTGGGACTACAGGCCTGTGCCACCATGCCCGGCTAATTTTTTCTATTTTTAGTAGAGATGGGGTCTCACTCTTGCTCAGGCTGGTCTTGACACCTGGCCTCAAGCCATTCTTCCGTCTCGGCCTCCCAGAGTGCCAGGATTACAGGTGTGAGCCACCGTGCCCAGCCTTGTTGCTGTTTTTTAAAAACCTTTTTATTTGAAAAGAATGCTAGACTTACAGAAGAGTTAAGATTATACAGAGTTCTTGTATATCTTGTTCTCTGTAAAGATTATACAGAGTTCTTGTATATCTTTCATTGAACTTTCCCTAATATTAACATCTTATATAACCATAGTTTAATTATTGAGACTGGGAAATTCACATTGATAACAATATCCTTAACATTCTTAACCTTCAGAGTTTCTTAAAATTTTGCCAGTATCCCTGCTAATGTCCTTTTCCTGACCCCAGCCAGAATCCCATAATGCATTTGGTTGTCATGTCATCTTATTCTGGTTCAATCTGTAATAGTTCCTCTGTCTTTTTTTGTCTTTCATGAACTTGACATTTTGAGAGAGTTCAGGGAAGTTATTTGTAGAATATTCTTCAATTTGGACTTGCCTGACATTTTCTTATATGCAGATTTGAGTTACGCATTTTAGTAATAATACCACAGAAATTTGATAAATTTGATGCATTTTTCATGGATAATAGTTTATAGGTAGATTCTCTTGAATGTCTTATGTAGATAATTGTGTTAGATATTTTGGTTATTGCTGTCTTCTTAGCACATGGGAGGATTTGGCTTCCCCAACTCCTTGAAGTTAGGTACAACCATGTGACTTTTCCTGGCCAATGAAATGGAGGCTGGAGGGATGTGGGCTGAGACATTTAACTGCAGGTGGTTGACTTTCCAGCTCTCCTTGCTCTGCTTGTGCAAGCACATGTTGGTATGAACATGCCGTGAGATCAAAGTAGCGTAAAATGATAAGCCAACATGCAGAGGACAACTCCCTTCCAGAGCAGCCTACATCAGCAATGGACTTTGCTTTTGTGAAAATAAACTTTCAGGGTTAAGTCCCTGAGATTTTGGGGTTACTTGTGGCATAACCTAGTCTTTTTGGTCTGATGCAACAATTATATTGTTGCAATTATATTGTTGCTTATATTGTCTATAAGCAAGAATAGCTTAGTTTTTTCTCTTCCAGTTCTTATATTTCTTATTTCTTTTTCTAGTTCTATTCCATTGGCTAGGACCACAAGCACAACGCTTAATAAAAGCAGTGATAATGCACATGCTTGTTTTGATCTTGACCTTAAAGGGAATGCTTTTAAGTTTCACTGTTAAATATGATGTTTATTTTAAGTGTTTGTTGGATACTCTTTGTTAAATTAAGAATATTTACTTTTTTTTATTATGAATTAGTGCTGAATTTTATACATTTTTTGGTGTATCTTTTGAGATAATAGTGTACTTTTTCCTCCTCTAATTTCCTGATATAATATATTAATATATTTCTTATGTATTATTTGGGAACTTTCCATTTATGTTCTAAAGAGATATCATTCATAATATTCTTTTCTTTTACTATCCTTGTCTGAAGTTGAATATTTCTTCTCTGTTTCTCTGAAATAGCTTGTGCAAAAAGGGATTTTTTTTTGTTCTTTTAAAATTTGGCAAAGCTCATCTCTAAATCTGTCTGGGTTGTTTTACTTTAAAGTGGGGGCAGTGGACTTTTAATTACAGATTCATTATCTGTACAAATAATTGTTATTTGTTTATTTAAGTTCTATTTCTTCTTCAGTGAACCATGTCAATTCATGATTTGCTACAAAATTATTTCATCTGTTTTGAAATTTATACGCATAGGATTGTTCATAGTATTAATATTTTCTTATGATTTTAAAAAAGTTTTATTTCTCTGTGTTTGTGAACTTTTTTCATTTTAAATATGATTTATTTTTGTGTCCCTTTTCTCTTTCCTTGTTAAATCTTGCTATTATAGTTTGTCTTCCTGGTAGCTTTGAGGACTTTCTCATTCTGATGTTCTGAGGTCTCACTGTGATATGGTGAGACATGGATTTATCTTTGTTTGCAATTGTGGGTATTTAGGGTACAATTTCGATTGGAAGATTCCTATTTTCAATTCAGGAAAATTCTTAGCTGGTATTTATTTCTTCGCACATTTTTTTCCTCTTCTTTTCCTTCATGAACTCAGTTGACTTCATCTAAGTGCTACATCTCCTTTGTCTGTCTGACAAGTGCTGGCTTTTAGTGGAGAGAGTTATCTCTGGGGAAACACAGAGCCTTCCTTCTCTCTGTAGAAAGTGGAAAAGCACATCTGGAGTGTTTTCTCCTTTTACTCCACAGGATCATGTCCTTTAGTTCCTTATTTACCACCTCTGTTTATCTTTCTCCAGCCTGGGAGGGGTGACTATTTTATGAATTTCAGTTCCTCATCTTTTCTTTGCTTTTGCCTCCCCCATGAAAGGTACATTTAAAATTCTGGTGTTTTGAAGTGTTTTTCCCTGGCCACCACTGTCAAAGAGCGTGCCAAGAGTTGTGTGTTCCTTTGCTGGAGTGCTGCTTGTATATTCTTGGCCAATCTGAACTTATTTTTTCATTTCAGTGTGAACAAGGTAGGGAAACAAGTGCCCCGGTGCCCCACTGCTTTTCAGTGATCATAGTTGCTAATATTTTTCATCGCATCAGCAGTTGGTCAGAGTGGGTGTTTAATGCCCCCGTTTTGTGTGCAGTCTGACGCAGTGCCCAGGCGTGTGGAAGCTTTGGAGAGAAACAGGTGCCTGTTATAATTGGATATCAATTAGGAATGGAGAAATGTGAATGGGGCGAATGGCAGGAAGCTGGTTTTATTAAGCTGGAGGTGTGAATGGAAGGATTGTGGCCGATGTTCTGTAAATACAACCTGTCTCGAAGGCTTCTCGGCTGACTCTCAGAATTTTCTGGAAAATCCATAAATGACTGAATTTGGATTTTTTTGGACACCTTTATTTGGCTTTCTCAAGGACCGAAATGCCCAGTTTACCTCTTCTGTAGTTCTCTAATCAGTTTGCCTCAAAAACGTGCAAATAAAATTCTCTGTTTCAGGGCTATAAAGGTTTTTTTCCTCCTACCTGCTTCCTCTCAAATCCTATTTTGCTTCTGCTCTGAGACTCAGTTTACCAGCTGGCTCCTTCCCATGGGAGAAAATCATTTCTATGAAAGATAACTAAACTATGTGCAAAATCAGGAGTCTCCTCTGGGTAGCTCTTTGGCAGATCTACGCTCCACGTTTTAGACTGACGGTGCAGCAGTTATGTCTAATAGTACACATAACGTTTTCACAGTTTTCTGTTTTGGTGACTTTTAACACATGCCATGTACGTGTGTCTATTGGAAGCTCTTTCGTTGATCATCCTCAGCGGCTGAGGCACGTGAAAGCAAAGTGGTCTGTGTGTATTATACCGGCAGGTAAAGAAAGGAGCTTTCTCTGCCTAATGAGAACTGATCATGCCAAATATCACGGGGAGATTTAAACAGTTAGAGAAGAGTTATGAAGTTAGAAAGGCAGTTTGTGTATGATCTACCATGTTTCCCCGAAAATAAGACCTACCCATAAAATAAGCCCTAGCAGGATTTCTACGCATTTGCGCAACAGAAGCCCTACCCTGAAAATAAGACCTAGCGAGGGCGTGGCCACACAGCGCATCTGCACAACCCATGCATTTCGTCGCGGAGTGGTAAAGAAGACGAGCAGCCCTTCTCATCTGCCCCATGAGAGCTCTATGGCTCGACATGAGAGATTGGGGACGATGGTTCTAAAGGAAATAGAGTCGCAAGAAATTCAGGATGGAATTCGGGGTTTGGAGAGTTATGATGATGTTCCAGAAGAAGATGACTTAACTATATTTGAATAAATGTAGATCGTTGTACCGTACTTAAAAAAAATAACACATCCCCTGAAAATAAGCCCTAGGGCGTCTTCGTGAAGAAAAATAAATATAAGGCCCTGTCTTATTTTCGGGGAAACACGGTACTTATTCAGATTCACAGGGTCTGGTGGCTCTCCCCGTCCCGCTCACTGACCCTCGCCTGAGCTTGTGACCTAACTGTAACCCCACTCGGTCAATCTTGTATTTATCTGTTGGATTTCCTCCTTAGTCCATGGGGTATGTTCCTCCCAAGTTGTTCTAGTTTCGAATACACTTATGTAATCCTGACTGTGAAGCTCCTGTTTGAGATTCATTCTGCACGGTGACTTTGTAGTTTCCAAAAAGTCCTGCACTGTTTAATTTTGTTTAGTGCAGTGGATTTCCAATTTGCAATCCTTCCTCCCTCACCCCCACCTAGCTGCTCCCAGTGTTTATCCTCTCATCTGTCAGCGGACACTTGGGCTGCCTCCACCTTCTGGCTTTCGTGAATAATGCTGCCATGAACACGAGTGTGCAACTATCTGTTGGAGTCCCTGCTTTCAGTCCTGTTGGGCGGACATCCAGAAGTGGCTGGTAAAACAATTCTATTTTGATTTCTTTTGAGGAGTTGCCCTACCTGTTTCCACAGTAGATGCACCGTTTTGTATTCCCATCAGCAATGCACAAAAATTCCAGTTTCTCAACATTGTTTCTAGTATTTGTTACATTCTGTTTTTATTTTTTAAAATCATGGCCATCCTAGTGGGTGTGCAATGGTATCTCACTGTGGTTGAGATTTGCATTTCCCAGTCATGAGTGATGGTGAGCTTCTTTTCATGTGCGTTTTGGCCATCTGTGAATCTTCTTTTGGGGAAATGTCTATTCAAGCAAGTCCTTGGCCCATTTTTTAATTGGGCTGTTGACAAATTCCTAATTCTTTTTTTTTTTTTTTGAGACAAAGTCTCACTCTATTGCTCGGGCTAGAGTGCTGTGGCTTTAGCCTTGCTCATAGCAACCTCAAACTCCTGGGCTCAAGCAATCCTCCTGCCTCAGCCTCCTGAGGAGCTGGGACTACAGCTGGCTAATTTTTTCTATATATTTTTAGTTGTCCATCTAATTTCTTTCTATTTTTTAGTAGAGACGGGGTCTCACTCTTGCTCGGGCTGGTTTCAAACTCCTGACCTTGAGCGATCCGCCCACCTCGGCCTCCCAGAGTGCTAGGATTACATGTGTGAGCCACCGTGCCCTGCCCAAATTCCTAATTCTTAACGGATAAGATACTCCTACTGTCATGGACTTGACTTCTGGGAAGACATTGACGGGCATTCATTTCTCTTCTACCTTCCTGTCCTCATCATGACTCTGCAGCAGTCATCATTTATTGCTTTCCTAGTTTGTCCTGTTCTCATGCGGACCAGACAGCTGCAATCCCTCCCACCCCTCCCACGTCCCATATCTCAGGCCCTCTTCTCTTTAGCTGTTGGCTCCTTGGAGGGGGGATTTTATTTAAGCCAACTGCCACGATCACCTTCCTTTTTCTTCCCAAAGGACTGTCGCCTCCTCTCTGATTTTAGCCACATCACCTCTGCTGAAGCTGCATTTTTGAAGTCTGAGGACTTCTGGCTCCCAGATTTCCTGAATGTCTGATACTGGTGACTACCCCTTCCTTCTTGAGGCTCTGTTGGTCCCCAGGACACTAACTGCTCCGTGATGCCGTGAAGGGGAGCGAGCAGGAGGGTTTCGGTTGGACTCTGGCATGCGGGCACCTGGCCGCAGACAGTGTCTTTGCCCGTGAACTCACTCTGGGACCCCGGCCAGTAACATCAGCTCGCCGGGTTCTCCCCAGTGAAGGAGGACATTAGCACCGACCTCGTAGCTGAGCCCTGGGGACGACATGGGAAAGCACTTGAAAAACACTTAGGACGGTGGCTGGCACACAGGAAGTGTTGGTAAGCGCTCACCTGTCTTTATATCCATTCAATCCCTTTCCGCCCTCATTTTTCTCCCTCCTGCCTCTTGTTTTCTAAATTCTATTCTTGGCTCTCTATTGCTCTGTTCCTAGATGATATCCCTCTCTTGCCATTCCAATGTCCCTCTTTGCACAGGCAGCTTCCGACCACGTCCCGCTCTGCACTTTAGCGGGGGGCTGTCGTAGCGCAGAACTGTGCCGGGAGGTCGTGTTTCCTGAGGACTTCCCGACCCTTGTCAAGTCGCTCCACATCAGCTGCCCCTGCCCTGGCTCCCGCACACCCTGCCAGGGCCGCCTCAGAGACGGAAGAATTTGTCCTTTCACCAGTTTCTATGACTGGCACTCTTTTGAAAGTGAAGTCACAGATGTCACCCTGCACAGTGGACCGAATGGACCACGTCAAGGGATTACATCCTGAGCAGATGTAAGAAGGGATTGCAGGGCTTTATGAATCAAACAGATGAAATCGCTGAAGACTTTAGAATGGTCTCAGAGGTCCCCAACCTTTTTGGCACCAGGGACCAGTTTCATGGGAGACAACTTTTCCACAGATGGAGAGGGATGGTTTCGGGATGATTTGAGCACATTACGTTTATTACATTTGCAGCCGCTCCCCAGAGCTAGCGTCGCCGCCTCACTCCGCCTTAGATCATCGGGCATTAGAGTCTCATAAGGAATCTAGATCCCTCGCATGTGCAATTTATAGTAGGGTTCACGATCCTACGAGGATCTAATGCTGCTGCTGATCTGACAGGAGCCGGAGCTCAGGCGGTGCTGTGAGTGATGGGGAGCGGCCGTAAATACAGACGAAGCTTCGCTCGCTTTCCCGTCACTCACCTGCTGCTGTGCAGCCCGGTTCCTGACAGCCCTTGGCCTGGAGGATGGGGACTGCAGGTCTAGATTATTACCTGAGTGATTACTAGTTCCTGGGCACTCTGAAGTACTTATTTGACTTTCACAAAAACTTTAGGAGGTGGTTAGTAGTATTTTCTCCTTTTACTTTTCCACTTCTCAACTACAGAGACAACGGAGTTTCAAGAGGTTAACTGTGCTCAGTCTCATGACTAGCATGTGGCTGGATTCCACCTACTTCTCTTGGATCCCAAATGCTGAACTCTTAACATCTTGATTATATTCTATATATGTCATTTCGCATTTTCCATTTCTCATTTTATTCCCCCCCCGCCCCACCCCCCCGCCAAATCTCTATGTTGATTGCAGCTTGGTCTATTTTAGGGACAGTGTGTGTGCATATTTATCAGTAATATTTTGTTTGAATATTTGAAGTAATTCAATCCTGCTTTTAGTTTTGTTATTCCTACTGTTTTCTATAACTTCAGTTTTCTAAATTCTTTGAGAGCTTAGTCCTTTTCTTTCTTTAATAATGAAAATACTTAAGGTTATGCATTTACCTCTGAAAGCAACTTTGAATGCATCAAAGGAATCATACCTAGTGTTCTCATTTGTTTTGTAATTTGTTATTATACATTTAATTTTTCATTTACGTCATAGTTAATTTTATTTCTAAGTGGTTGGGATTTTTAAATGATCTTTATTAAACTTAGTGTTAATTCCTCATTTTATTGTTTTCCGACCAGGGTGCTGGCCTAAATCACCTCCTCTTAAATCAGTCTGTAGTCCTTTGGTGTGCAGAAGTACATGTAGTTGTCATAATAGCAATACTGATTTAAAGTGAAAATGACTAGGATTTGAAAATGGTGCGTATAAGTCACTTATTTTAGTATAAACTTGAGTTTTCGTTTTTCCAACTGATGTTTAAAATTCAGACAGAATACATAGTCTCAATAAAATTCTTAGAGCAAATTTCTAGTTTTGTCTTTTATGGGAAAATGGTCCCAGCCTGTTTTCTAACAACCACTACTCAAAGCCAGATACCTGTGAAAAATTAAGAGGCATTTTAAAAAAGGAATAGGAGGGCTCTCTAACAACCCCGTCAATGTTTAACAATTTTAATGAGCTTTTAGAACGTGTCATATTTTAGCTGTGAATCATTTCACATTAGAGTCTGTGGCTTTCCTGCCAAAGTTATCTTTAGTGAGAGCTGTATACTCACAGCCAGATTTGGAGTGAAGTGAATGTGCGTGAAGCTGGAAGCAGATTCCACGAGAAACCCAAATGTCGGAGGGGGATGTTTTGAGCGTCTGAGCCTTACTTCTCTCAATGCGCCCTTTGACAATCTTCGCCACACTCTCCTGCCACTCCCATTCCAGGGACTAACTCGGAACTGCTTGGGAATCAGTGACTTAGGTGAGTGAACTCCCTCTCTCTCCCCCACATTCCTGGCTTCCTTCATCAACTCATGGCATCTGTGCGGACTTTAAAGCTTTCAAGTGCGAAACGGTGACAGACGCAGGGGATGACTTGCATTTGGCTGGGAGATGGTGTTTGCATGTTAGCACCTTCTTTCCTTTCCCATGTGCCAAATTAGGCCAAGCTCATTTGGTTTCAGCGAAGGTGGTTTTCCTCGATTCATTGAGAAGCCGTGATTGCCTAGTGGTGACCAGAGGAGAGAAGGCAGTCCTGGGAGGTAAGTCGAGGCAGGAATACCAAAGCAAGGTGGGCCACACCTCCGTGGAAATGGCTGCCTGTTGTCTTTAGCCTTTCGCTTAACCATCTGTCTACCCTTTGATGACTGTCCCTGCCTGTAGAATGTTCTCTTGGCAGAAATAAAAATATATTGGGGAAAAATTACATGGAAAAAACCCATTTTTTTCCTTTCGAAATAGTCATAGAGAAAAGAGGAAACATGCACTGGCACAACCGAATGAGATGTTCCCGTGGGCAGAATTCCACCTCATGTTGCTGTTACTGTATCTGCTGCTTAGCAAAGTATACAGAAGGCACATTGCAAATACTCAGGTAGCAGCTGCTTGGGGTCATTATTTTCGTGTAGTGAAGGTGGAAGTCTTTGGAGCTGCCATAACAAAGTAGCACAAACTGAGTGGCTTAAACAACACAAATTTATTGTCTCGAAGTTCTGGAGGCCGGAAGTCTGAGATCCACGTGTTGGCAGGTTTAGCTCTTTGAGAGCTCCGAGGCAGAATCTGTTAGATGCTTCTCTCCAGCTTCTGGTGGCTGCTGGCAATATATAATGTTCCTTGGCTTGTAGAATCATCACCCCATCTCTGCTGTCATCTTCACATGGCATTCTCTGTGTGTGTATCTGGGTCCAAATTTCCCCTAATTGTAAGTTCCTCCTCTTAACGAATTATATCTGCAGAGATCCTATTTTCAAATAAGGCCACATTCTGAGGGACTGGGGGTTAGGACTTCAGCATATGAATTTTAGGGGACACAGTTTTAACCCATCCCAGTAAATATTTATTAACTCCCCCAGGAAATGTTTATTGAGCATCTATTATGTGAAATGTACTGTAGAGGTATTCTGATTTAACGAAATATGGTAAAGTATTTCCTGTACGCAAGCCACCTGAGTAAGGAAGTAGAGACATATAAACAAATTACTATGGCACAGCTATGTCCGGGTGTGCACGAGGAATTGTGTGGGTACCAAGAAGGGGGTATTGGTCAAATCTGCTTATTGGGGGAGATGTCAAGAAAACTTCCCCAAAAGGGCAATGTTTGAACTGGATACAAGGGATTAGGAGACGTTCACCATGTAGACCAGAAAGGACAATACAGAGATCGGAAACAGGGTGGTGTGTTCACAGAACTTTACGCCGTCCTGTGGCGGATTGTGGTGTGCGCTGTGGAGGGCATGGGCTGCCACCGGCGAGCTTTAAGTGTTGGCGTGACGCTGTTGGGCGTGTGGTTTGACGGGTTCTCCTGGCTGGTGGCATGGAGGCTGGCATGGAGGTGCAGGCTGCAAGACAAGGCGGTGGGAATGCCCGGGGTCTGCTGCTGGTGACACTGAACTCCATGTCCCCGTGAGCCTAAAAGGAGGAGGGGGGTTAGCGGCATCTGTGGGAGGCCCAGTTGGCGTTGGGATTTGTGGATGTGGGGCTTAGACAGCGAGGGGATGGGCAGTATGGATTTGGGGATTATTTGGGGTATAACCAGGAAGGTGGATAAGGAAGACCAGGTAGAACAGGAAGAGAGAGTCAAGCACACCTGCATTTTAGGAGCAGGAGGAAGAAGAAGAGCCGATGAAGGAGATGGAGAGTGAAAAATCAGGAAGTGCAGAGAGCCAGAAACGAGCGCACCAGAGCAGTCAAGGAATTTGGCAATTACAAGAAGATCTTGGGCAGAAACACCCAGCAGCACAAACAGGTCGTGGAAGGTGAAGCCCTTGTAAAGCCCAGGTGACTTGGCGCTAGTCTTGAGGTTGTACCTGTCAGTCTCATCTGACATACCTCTGCAGTCTGATATCCAAGAAGCAATCTGAATCTTTAATTTTTCAAAGAACACCAAGGATGGATGCCCAACACAGTTTAAAATCTTCTCTGTCCCCGAAGCCCTCTGTGTTCCTCTGCTCCCTTTCTCCACATTCTCCGAGTCTCTCCGATCCAGACCTCGCTGGCCTGTGCCTTCCCTCCCGCACCTCGAGTCTTCCTTGTCCAGCCTGTTCTGTTCCTCTCGTAAGCCGCTGCCTTTCCCAGCGTTCTGCTCGAGTGACAAGCTGACCAAGGCAGTGTTCTTGGTAGGCTGGGGACCAGGACTAGGCTCTGAGTGTCCCACGTTAATTATTTCCTGGCCCAATAGCAGGCTGTTGGTGACTTTTGGCAGAGTGGTTTCAGATGAGCAGCGGGAGTGGAAGAGATAAGGGCTCAGGGCTTTAAGGAAACTGACCACGCCAAATGGCGAGGATGGCGCAAGTGGTGGAGCCCTGGACCAGGTGTTGGTCGTTACAACGTCTGGTCGTGACTCAATGCACAACTCTACTTCCGAGTCAGTGGCTTTTAAACTCTTTTGAACAACACTTAAGCCCTTTTACATGGTGACTCCCTGCACACATGTGACCCACCCAACAATATTTGCACTGGCCCTTCCCGGGCTTTCTAATATTTTATTTCATTCACTTCTTTTCAACATCTGATCTTATGAAGTTGACTTTATGGTGCTCTGATGCGTCATGATGCAGAATCTGAAAAAATTGCGTATTTTGTCCCTTCCCTGAGGAGTAGAGGAAGGTCAGAAATGAAGGACAGGGCAGGGGAGGGGTGGGGTGTGTGTTGCTGGGGTGGGGTGGGTTGTGAGGGAAGTGGCTGCTCACGCCCATTTCTCAGAACTGGTCACCTGGTGGCCCTACTGACCGTCAGAGGGTGGGGACGTGTTGGGGAGCTGATGAGGTGGTCGTGTACGCCACTCTCGGCCACATCCCTTGTTTCCTGCATCCAGTCTGTTCCCTCGGCCATGGTCTGCCGTGACAGCTAGCTCAGGCTGCGCGTCCTTCCTCCTGGCTGCCAGCTCTCCTCGAATGTCTACCGTGGGTCGCTCAGATCTGTAGGCGAAGGTCTAGGTTGTGCAGTCTGGGAAGTTTGAGTGAAGTCTCTTGGCGACTGCACAGGGCAGTGTTTGGATCCCTGCAGGGGGCTTGCCCCTCCCCCACGAGTGGGATTCTTGGTTCTTGACCAAGCGTCTTCGCCTCAAAGTGTGGTCCGGAGTGTGGGTGTGGGAACCTGCCTCAGGCCGAGCCCAGTGACCTTGAACCCAAGGAGCAGAAGCCATGAAGTTTTGCTCATTGCTATTAGAAAAACAACTCAAAGCACATTCCCCCTTGGTGTCTGGGCAGTGGAATCTTCCTGCTTTCCCAAAGCGAGTGGAGGCAGGCACAGGAAAGCGTTCATTGCCTCGCTGTAGAAATTGTCCACCTTCTACAAGAGTGTCCCCCTGTGAAGTCAGAATGTCCAACTGTGCTGCCTGCAGCGATGTCGAGGGCCCGGAAAAGCCCACCGTCCGAGGACATTGTAGCATTAGGTAAACGGTGCTGACTGCAGTTAACGATGGCGGTCTCAAGCATGGGCCTGCCTGTGTGAACCAGCGCTGATATTTGGATTCGGCTTCTTGCTCATTCATAGATTTTGGGGGTTATCTTCTGTTAGGGCTGAGAGGTAGCTGTGCGTGGTGACATCTGTGAAGAGAGTTTCCCCACAACTGGAGGAAGTAGGAGGTTGAGGGCAATATGCCTTTGCTGGCACAAAACAAATGTATAAAATCTTATCATGTTGGCCAGCTGAATTCAGTGGTGTTGCTCAGCTAGAACAGCCACTGCTTCCCTGTTATATGGAGGAGCAGCTACGTGGGCGTTCCCGTCCGTGCCCTCTTCTGTTCTTCCAGGCTCCTCCGCTGACGCCCTGCCTGGGGTTTGTTTCCCGGGTGCTGGGGACAGCTCAGCACCCACCTTACCGGCCCAGCCTGCTCTGGGCCACAGCGGCTGCCCGCACGCCCCGTGTCTTCCTGCCCCTTCCAGCGCCCTGCTCGGTCAGCTTCCTGCTCTGCCCAGGCTCTCGTTAAAGACAAAGCTGAATCTGAGACAACCTTAACAAAGGCCGTTGACTCATAAACTTGCCACCAGGGAACCCAAGTGCCACAGCTCTTCTTGCGGCGGCACTCAGAGGTGCTAGAAAGGAGAGGGTTTTTTAGAGCAGAAGGAGGGAACACGGCACAGGGACCGATGGGCAGGTGTTCTCGGAAGGAGGCAGGTTTGGAAGTGGGAGACTTTCTGTTTGGGCTCCGGGCACATTTGGCAGCCCACAGTCGGCTGCAAGGGATGGGGGCACACGGGCCTTTGGGGACATCTTGAAAGAGGAAGAATCGCTCACTATTCGGGGTTCGGGGAGCTTTCTGTGGCTGGCCATTTCCTGGAGCAAGTGGGGGTCAGAGGGTTGCTCTTTGGTCCAGCTGTTGAAGAATCTTAGAGCTGCTGAGTGAACTACCCAACTGTAAACATGCCAGTATTTGACTCCTGTGGCTTGTGATGATGGATCATGTCCCTGGATGGAAATTGTGGAAACCACATGTTCAGTTTCATAACACACATTTTATTTGTCCTGTCTTCTTGTTGGGAGTTAAGAGAAAGCAAAAGATGTAGTCCCAGGCCTAGCAAAGATTCTGATGTTGGAGCCAAAGGGAACGAAAAGCTATGCGGAGAAGAGGGATGAGGAAACGAATGGCACATACGTAGCATTAACACTGGAGGTAAATAAATTCAGATGCCGGCATTTAGCCACTTGGTCCCAGGGGTTAGGCATAGGATGGTTAAGAGCTGGAAGATAATCTCCGTTCAGAAAGTAGGGTGTGTCCTTGCCAGGCCACCTCTTGCTTTGGTATGTGTTGACACAGAGGTGGCCTGGGCTTGGAGGGGGATCGCAGAGGCGGGGAGCGGGGAGGGGTGCGTGCTGCCCACGGCGAGTTTGGCCGTGTGCAGCTCTCGGTCTTTCTGGCAGGTAGTAAAGCCACTGATGGGTCGAGGGGCTGGGCGGGCCACTCCTTCCCACAGCCTCCGTCTTATCGTGAGAGGAAGTCCCAGGCAAATTTCTGCCCTATAAACAGAAGACACACATTAGACAAACAAAACAGGTCGTATCCCATGGAGTTGATCCGTGAAGTGCCACGTCTCTTCCTTTAGGTCCTTGGACTTGACCTAACAGGGAAGGTAGGTGGTAACAATGTTCCAGAAGTGTGATTCTGTTGCCTTTTAGTAAGCGGCTTCAGGCAACTGGGGTTTCCAAGCCAGTGGCTTGACACAGGACCCAGCCGGCGTCCTGTAGCTGTCGCTAAGGCTACCCCTGATGCAGGGCTTGCTGGAGTCCTCTATTCTTGCCGGTGAGGGGAATGTCTCCAAAATGCCGAATGACAGCCACTCACGCAGCGCCGTGCTCATCTCTAACGGGCAGTGCGCACCATAGCAAAGCCTGGTGTGGCTGCAGGTACCCGCAGCTCCTTTAGTCCCTGCCTCGGGGGCTGGGCTTCCTGGTGTCACTCCCATCGGGGGACAGACAGGAGCTGGAGGTCTGAGAAGTTACATAAGTTGCCTGAGATGTCACTGTTAGTGAGAGGCAGCACCAGGAGCCACACACGGGCAGTCTGGTTTCCAAGTCTGTTTCTCGTCTCTCGGTGGTGCCACACGCTCTAAACCGACGGTCACTCCAGGTGGTGGCCAGTGTCTTCGGGTTGATGGACAGGGGACCATTAGCTGCGCTTCTCCTGTTTTAGTCGGCTTGTCACCCGAGAGAGTGGCGGTAGGATCCGAGTTCCGCCCGGCCCTATTCCTGAGGTTTATTGCTTCCTCACACGCCTGACACAGAGCATCCTCCCCGGGTTAATGGTCACTCCCTCCCTGTGGGCTGAGAAGTGAAGCTTTTTGCAGCAATTATGTGACTCGGCATAGGAGAAGTCTGACTGAGGTGGTCAATACTTGGGCATACGCTTACAGGTTCTCAGATATATTTTGAAGGCATTAATCACTTGCCAAGTCTATATTGAACTTCAAAACTGAGGCTTTGCAAAGATGAATTCTCTGATGAGAAAATGGATTCTATCAGGAAAGGTGAAATTCATTCCATTATAATTTTTTTTTTTGAGAATAAAGACGGTTTTAATACTACCTTTCCAATCTGGATGAATTTCTTTTTCTTTTTCTTGCCACATTGACTGGTGAGAACAGATATTTTAAGGTTGGAAGATGCCAAAAAATAGTTTGCCATTTGTAGAGAAAGGGGTTGGGGATATTAGCTAGCTAGAGTTAGGTGCTGCTATAAATATGATAAATCTCATATTATTAAAAACATGAAGTTAAAAATTTATAGTAATTGTATTTTAACTTCTGATCCTAGGGAACTGTTTCTAAGCCTGGGATTCCACAGTTAAACTAATTTTATGGAAAGAGGTGTTAACAATGTCTCTTTAAATCTTTGAAATAAAATAAAATTAAAAGGCTAAAATGTGCTGTAAAATTGATACCTTAACATCTTATTCTAAAATTGTTAACTAATACAATTTAGATGAAGGAAGAGTCCTTAAAATTAAGCTAGTTTTACAGACCATTTAATGCCTGAATTCTCTCTACCAAGTGTTTAAACATCTTCATTGACACATAACTCAGTATTTTCTTGAGTAGCTCATTCCACCTTTAGATTTCAGTAGTTGTTTGCATAACCATTGTAAGTTTTCAGTTGAATTCTGTCGGTATTTTTCTACTCATTGGTCCTTGTTCTAGATTTTTCCTTCTCTGAGACATGTTGTCTCAATATTAAACATTTTACATAACATTGAAAATTCTTATTACATAATTCCATGCTTTTATTTTTTTTTATCCTGATCTCTCTCTCTTTGAGCATAATTCAACTTTTATAAACCCCAGGTAAAAGTGAGATATGCAAACCCGATTGTGCAGGAATCTTTTCATCAGCGTCCCAAACACTGTATTTGCTAATGGGTTAAGGTGACGTCTTCGGCTGTTTTGGTAGCAAATCCCATTGCTTCAAGGAGACTTAATCATGCCCATTTTAGATATGAAAAATGAAGAGGTGCCAGTTCTTTCCAATAGAATACCGGTTTCCCTTGTATGTGTCGGTAGTAGGTTTTCCTTGGGAAAGTCTTCCCTATACCAGGCTATGCAGTTCCAATTACAGAAAATAGAGATTCCTCTTTGTCTAATTTTTATGGAGGTGGTGTTTGTTATCTCATTCACTCATCAAATATGCATTGCACTCGGATGTTCGACAGGCTCTGAGCCAGGTACTAGAATGATCAAATGAAGAAAGCAAAGAGGTTTCACAAAACCCTGGCCTTTTACATTGCAGTATAATAAGTGCTACTTTAAGAAGCACATATAAAATTAGTAATAAATAGTAAGAAGTTATTGATCTCTGCTTCATGGAAACTGAAATATGGCAGGCCCCATGTCATCTGAAGACTACAAGAATGGTTAGAAACAAGCTGGAGAGGGGTGGAAGGGCATTCCAGGCCAACAGAACTGCAGAGACAGGGAAACTGAGGTCTGGTGATTTACAGAGTTACACGAATTGAGGCCTAAATTCCTCTCCTTATATTCTTTATATTTGGATTTTCAGGTTTCTTTTTTGTTTGTTTTTGCACATTTTTGTTTTTCTGTGTCTCTTTCTTTGGGAAATACTTGCAGGAATAGCTGTTTTTGAAGATGCTGGAAAATATAGACAAGGACATTTTCCCCAATTTTTCCATGGATTAACTTATGGAGGAAGTGGAGTAATTTTGGTTTTGTCTCAGTAAGAATAGCCTATTTTTTTTTTTTTTTTTTTTTACACAGAGTCGCACACTGTTGTCCGGGCTAGAGTGCCATGGCGTCAGTCTAGCTCACAGCAACCTCAAACTCCTGGGCTCAAGCGATCCTTCTGCCTCAGCCTCCCAAGTAGCTGGGACTATAGGCATGCGCCACCATGCCCGGCTGATTTTTTCTATATATTTTTTAGTTGTCCAGTTAATTTCTTTCTATTTTTAGTAGAGATGGGGTCTCGGTCTTGCTCAGGCTGGTCTCAAACTCCTGACCTTGAGCGATCTGCCCGTCTTGGCCTCCCACAGTGCTGGGATTACAGGCGTGAGCCACCGCGCCCGGCCAAACAGTTTATTTTAAAGATTCTGTGGATGTTCTCCCGTCATCGGATGGGCGCAGCGGGGAGCAGCAGCTTGAGCTCCTGCACGTGACAGAGCGGTGCGAATGCTAGATGGGACCACGCTGGGACGCAGGCGGGGGCCTGGGGGGATGCTCGTGGAGATGGGCAGTCACCGGCTGCATG
>CAUYPO010006061.1:0-34638 GCA_963574435.1 Cheirogaleus major | reverse complement strand
CAGCCTGAGCAAGAGCGAGACCCCGTCTCTACTAAAAATAGAAAGAAATTAATTGGCCAACTAAAAATATATAGAAAAAATTAGCCGGGCATGGTGGCGCATGCCTGTAGTCCCAGCTACTTGGGAGGCTGAGGCAGAAGGATGGCTTGAGCCCAGGAGTTTGAGGTTGCTGTGAGCTAGGCTGACGCCAAGGCACTCTAGCCCAGGCAACAGAATGAGACTCTGTCTCCAAAAAAAAAAAAAAAAGAAAGAAACCTTGAGACTGTTTTCACAGGATGACCAGCTGGTGTTCCAGAGGGCACCCCAAACCCCACACCAGAGGCACAAGGTAGGCCCAGACAGCCGAGAACAGCCCAAACCTGGATTATTTTCATTGCACTTTATAGATTGCCTTGAAAGTTTTTGTTTCAATGATGGGAATTGTCTTTCCTTTGAGGTCTGCAGATGTTAAATATGGGAAAGGAGCCAGCAAAAGCGGAAGAAGCAACAAATTGGGGAGAAAGCCAAGAACATACAGAGACCATATTCTTTAAACCTGCAAAGCTTTAAGGACTCCTTCTCTTAATGATTTTTAAATTCGTCTTGCCCTTTATTTTTCCAATAGTTCTGATACTTGTGTTCAGTACTGCACAAGGTTATGTGAACTCTCATGCTAGAACTGGGCTTCAGGCCCACAGGGAATTCTGCTGTCTCCCATCAACACTGGAGGAATAGAAATGTGCTCTCTTCCTCGCCCAACTTAAAGAGAAGCCTCCCACCCAAACGACAGGATGCATTTTTCAATTTCGGGGAGAGTGGAGGGAAAGGTCCTAGGGGAAATTTTTTCCTGGCCACCTGCTTTGTAAAAGACCAGGTGGTGATGAGACCTCCTTTTGGGTACCACTTGGCGATGTGTTTGACTCACTAACACCCTCACATGTGTATTTACACACAAGGCATTCCTATATAATACATATATCCATATCCAGTAAGCCATCTTCCCTCTGCACATGGCCTTGATTTGTGTTTTTTTTTCCTTCTTCTTTTTTTTCCCCAGCGTGGGCATTAAAATTCTGCCTGAGTGCTGTCTTTAAATTGCTTTGATGCTAGGTGGGTTCCAACCCTGACCTGTCCTGATGGCAAGTGATGCCTGTAACAAGCTTGGGATCAATATTCATAGCGGGTGTCCTGGGCTGATAACACTATCCAAGACAATGTTCACTATCAGTGCAGACAGCTGAGATATTGCGCCATTAGGGATGTTGTGTTAAATAACCTGATCCATTTCTGGGGCTATTTAATGAATTTCACAGTTTAGATAGTATCTTTAAGGAGAAGGCAAAGGCTATTCCGGAGGCACTGATGCAAATCAATGGTGCCAAGCTTCCAGCGCTATTCTACAAACAAAGTGGCCTGTAATTCCAGCACAGCCCCAGGAGCTGCCGCCACACCATGAATAGTGTTAACAATGGAAAGAATTTGCAGTTTATGCAGAGGGAGGGAGGGCAATATTATGAGCCATGTTAAAGCACCTTAGATAACATCTGATGTTCCTGAAATAAAATACAACTGAAATTCTCTAGATAAAGCCCCAAGGTTTGAGCCAGCCCACAGGGCAGGATATATATGCCAAAGAGACAGCTTCATAAGGCACAGCTTGCTGACAAAGAGGGAGACCTCCCCTGCGGGGTACCTTGTGGGCAACCCCTTTTCTCAGGACCTCAGCCAGCTCTCTCCAAGACGTGCTTCTTCAACGCAAACCGGTCTGTAAAATGGGAGAGGGAAGACATTAGGTTTTAAAAGGAAACTACTGACAGCAGAATCAGTTGTTTGTTTACTTGACTCTGTATCCCTTGTTGCTGGAGAGTTCATTTACAATTAAAGGCTAGCATTTGCCATTTCCCACCAGAGCTTTGAACTCTGGCTGCGGAGCAGGGCAAGTGTTCCTTTAAAAAAAGCCACCTCAAGGCTTTAATCTGTGAAAGTGGAGTTCAAAGTATAGCCTTCCCACCTGTCCCCAAACTGCAAACAAAATAAAAATGTTTACTCAACATATTTTGCTTTAAAAAATCAGTACGTTATCTTGGAAATTTAAAAATCAACTTCTTTATTTTAGGATTATAGAGAAAGCATCAAACAAGGTGATAAAGCAATAGTGGTTATACTGGTAAGCCAAATACATGTTAATTGGTCCTGGTAATAATAATATTACTAACAATAGTAGCTGCTTTTTCTTGAGCACATGTTCTGGGCCAGGTATTGAGCTGAGCTAAGCTTTTTGCACGAGTTATTTCATTAACCCTCCCCAAACCCCATGAAGCAGGCACTATCATTAACCACAATTTCCAATGGAGAACATGAGTGTAGGTTAAGTAACCTGCTTACACGCCAGAGGTAGGAAGTGGTGGAGATGAGATTTGAACCCAGGCAGTGAGATTTCAGAGCCCCGGTCCAGTAAGGTTCTTATCAGGAGATTGAATTCCTGCTCCAGGATGAAATCCAATTGTAAACATTTATCAAATGGCTTTTCCTTCAAAGTTACATACATAGCTGGGATACATTTTAACAGGATCTCCAAGAAAATAACTAAGCCCAAGCAATGCCTGAAGTATACTGCGGTGCAAGTTTTTGGGATCCAGGTTTGGAAGCTCTCACATTTCGTATTTTCAAATGTTTTAAGACTATGGTCCCCAATCCCTGGGGCCGAGGACCAGAGCCTGTCTCTGGCCTGTTAGGAACTGGGCCGCACAGCAGGAGGTGAGCGGCTGGAGAGTAAGTGAAGTTTCATTGGCATTAACAGCCACTCCCCATCCCTGGCATCACCACCTGAGCTTTGCCTCCTGCCAGATCAGGGGCAGCATTTGATTCTGCACTATGGTGAGTTGTATAATTATTTCCTTATATAATAGAATGTAATAATAATAGAAACAAAATGCACAATAAATGTAATGTGCTTGAATCATCCCGAAACCATCCCCCCACCCTCCGGGGCCGTGGAAAAATTGTTTTCCATGAAACTGGTCCCTGGTGCCAAAAAAGGTTGGGGACCTTGGTTTTAAGATATTCCCAGGACAGCCTGGGCAACATAGCAAGAAGTTGTCTCTAAAAAAGTAAAATTAGCCTGGTGTGGTGGTGCGAGCCTGTAGTCCCAGCTACTGCAGAGGCTGAGTTGGGAGGATCGTTTGAGCCCAGGAGTCACCAGCTTGGGCGATATAGTGAGACATGTCTCAAAAAAAAAAAAAAAAAAAAGATATTACGAAGAGGAGCCCGATAGAAGGGAATTACCAGGCAAGCCAAATTGCTCTAGACATTGAAAAAAGTAGAGAAATGTCATTGGGAGAAAGAGAATGGGGAAAAAATGCCAAGTGACAAGCTGAGGTCATACGAAGAGACCTGTTGAAGCGGGCCGGGAAGAGCAGGGACACACAGCATTCTGGGCCCTTTCTGACAGTGAGTGTAGCATGCTGCGTTGAAACTGTACCAGGAAGAGGCATTTGCAGAGTAAAGACAGGGCAGCAGAGCAGGACCTTGCAAGCCTAAATGGCCTGCTTCTGCGTGAAGTGGAGACCAGAACGATCTGTTGTTCTTAGGTGGTTTCCTGCAAGGTTGATGTCAGAGCCTCTGTTCCCTGAATCTGCGCCCAAATTCCATGCCTTTGTCCTCTTCTCCCTGCTCCTCCTGCCTGCAGCCTTGCTGCCTCTGCAGTCTGCTTGGCTCACCTCGGTGTGCACACTCCAGCCCTCCGAGGGCCAGGCCATGGCTTAAGGGAGCGAAGCCGACAGGGTGAGGACCCCGACAGGCTGGAGCACCGGCGTTCCATGTTAAGGGGACGCTGCTACTCTACCCGATGGACTGTGACCTTATGGGAATGCTGATCGGCATTGCCAGATCTTCATGGAAATCTGGATTCTCATGCGACATCTGCAAAGTTTCAAACACTGGCAACCAATTGAAAATGCTGGAAAACAGGCCATCAGAAAAGGTCGTGGATCACGAGCTTTCAACCTTGCTGTGCCCAGGCCAAGGCGCTCGTCCAATTCACTGTTCCTGGCATTTCGATGGCTACTGTGGTCCATGAGATGAAGGCTGAATGCCTTGGCATGGAATGCAAGGTCCTTCAAGATCCGACCCAACTGCCTGTGCAGCTCTGGTCCCTGGACAGGTCATGCTCCATGTGGGTCCCCTGCCTGTACCTGCTACCTTCTCAGAGGCTCTGTCACAGTGAGTGGGCAGTGGGCCTGGTGGGGGGACACCTGGCCCATGCGATGGCCTATTCCTAACCTGCCTAAGGACCAGAGTGGTGCAGTCAGCTCAACTGGGTGAGCTGGGCCAGCCAGGCCCCTCTCCCAGGAGTCTGGATTAGGCCCCCAGGGCATGATCCCTGCCCCTGGTGGGTGCGTGAGCTTAACGGGCAAGGAAAATGGAGAAGGGCTGACTGCTGGGGGCCGCCTGAGCACGGAAGTTATGAAGAAGTAGAGACTCCTCAGGATCAGGGAGAGTCGAAGAGGGGTGCAGAGCAGAGAAACCGTGAGGCACTGACAGACGGTGACTACCTGCCGCTGCCTCAGTTGCCTTCTTCCTGACACTGGTTGTTCTGCTTCCTTGGGGTTCCCTGGGAGTCTACTGCATCCCCACTTTGCTGTGAAACACCCTGGGAGGGGCGCTGGTCCTTGCAACTAGAAGAGCTCCGGGCAGACTCCATCTCACAGCTGCGTGCATTTGCCACTCGGCAATGCTGTCTGTACCTGTACCTGCCTCAGAAGGTTCTGCACACCTTCAGGCTCCTCTGTTCAAGGGTTGCTTCTTCTGTGGGGCCTTCCCCGCCTTACCCCATGCTGGCTCTGGCACTCCTTCCACATTCTCCCCAGGGCACTCTCCCACCACTGCCTTCGGTGGACGTCTCTTGGTTTTGTCTGATCCGAGGATCCACTCCGCCTTTTCTGGTGTCAGTAGTTTGATTCTGTCCTGACCGCCAGCCCCCACCCTTGTATGTGGTAGTCACGGGACTGTCAATCAGGGGCCCCACACAGGTCTGGTTGTTCAGCATTTTCTTTGCTTTTATGAATGCCTACATCCTTCCAACCCTCTCTCCCCCAACCCCTCACATTTTGGACTTCAATTAGCCAAAATCAAAGAACCCTGACAGGTGCAACCTTTATCACACTGCATGAGATACAGACTGCCTGGTCCTCGAACTGTCTTAAAGTCAGGGTCAAAGAGCATCTGTCTTTATGCATTTAGTGGGCTGAAAAGCTGAAAGAAATAAATGACGGCCCAATAACGTAAACCCAAAGCTCCACAGTTTGATTAAGATGGATTGGAAACCCATATCTTAAAAGGCGGTACAGGCTGAAGATAAAAATAGGATCAGGAAACATTTAGATGTGGATATGAGTTCATGATGGATCTGACTCAGGGGAAGTGCCATGCATTTGCTTTTAAGTGGGTCATCATGCCAGGCACCATGTTCTTTGCAAAAGAAAAATGCAGGAGAAGAACCATGAATTTAACCCAGGGTGGCATTTCTGACACTGGTAGAAAAGTGTCGTGGTATCTAGTTTCCAAAGATGACCACCTCTAATAAACCTCACTGCTTGGCATTCATGCGCTGTGTAGTCCACTCTTACACTGAGCCTGGGCTGGCCTTGGGTGACAAATAGGACATGGCTGAATAGACTCTGTGACTTCTAAGGCTTGGTCACAAGAAGTCCTGCAGCCTCCACCTTGTTCCCTCAGAATGCTCACTTATGAGACATTTCGTCTCCAGCTCTGGCTCTCATTGTGTGAGATACTCAAGACATACACAGAGGCCGTGTGCAGGGCTCCAGGGACAGTGGGCATCACCTCACAGCCACATCCCAGGTTCTGGGGGCCATCCAGACCTCCTGAATCCAAGTCTGTGTTATAAGAAGCCTTCTGGAAGATTCTAATGTGCACTAAAGCTTGAGAAGCACTTCTAGATCGATAGCTCTCCACTTCTTTGTTTTCTCACAACAGCCCATCTCAGTAAGACAGAAGACCCTTTGGTCCACATGGGCCTCGCTTGGTCTAGTCTCACTTTCCAGTGGAGACAGACTTTGATCATAAGAACAAAGGTCCCTGTGGGTAGTGGGCACCTGCTCCTTTTGCCTGTACAGTGTTGCTTCCTTCTGCCTCTCGTTACGGTGCCTGGCTTTTTGCTGGGGAGCTTCCCCTCGCCCATTCCACGTGGCCATGGTGGGACTGTACGCAAACACCTCTCCCTCAGCCCTGGTGAGAGCACATGAGTCAGGCTGGGTCGTCATCACATCACAGACACGGGCAGTGGGGACACTGACCCACAAGAGCCAGTCAGAGTTCTTTCTGAAACTGTCAGATCAAGTGGAGGAAAAGGTTCTTCACCAGGTGGTTTATCTGTGACTCTGTTACTCCGGAGCTGATAACCAGCATGTCTGAAGTTATCAACTGCTAGACTACCTTGTTGTTCTAGCCGATACATTCCTTTTAAATTGAAGCCATTTGAAATTTGGTTTCTGTCACTGGCAACCGAAGAGTTCTGACAATATAAGCAAATCTTATATGTAGGCTACATATGTCTAGTATAGCAATAGAGGATTGATGAGTTGATATTTGAGCTGAAATTCAGACATGATTTTTAGATTTGTTATTGGAAACACAGTGGGCCCAAAGCTCAGTTGAAGAAGTACACATCTCCACACACTGATGCGAACTAGAGTCCACTGGCTGAGTACTATGGGTTGTTTCCACATCTTTGCAACACTTATGTGCACATATGGAAATAAAACTCACAGGAAATCAAGCAGGTGGGAGAGGGGTGGATGCACACTATCTGGGTGATGGGCACAGTTATAACCTGACCCAGGCATGACAAAATTGATACATGTAACCAAAACCATTTGTCCATATTATACAAACTTTTGTATAATATTTTGAAATAAAAATTGCATAGTAGTTACATACACATACAAAACATATATATTTGTACAACTAAAATTGGAGGAAACTGAATAAGGTTGGAGGATTGTATCAATTTCAAAATTCTAGCTGTGGTATATTAATATTTAAAGATGCTGCCACTAGGGGAAAATGGAGAAATGGTGCAAGAGATTTTTGTGTATAGTTTCATAAGTCTGCAGGCAAATCTGTAATTATCTCAATAATACTTTCAATTAAAGTAAGCCATATGTAGCAAATTTTTTAATCCAAAAAAAGAATCCTGTCAGCAGATAGTAAACAAATGATATGAAAGAATGTGTAACATTATTAGTAGCTGAAGAAATCAAATGGCAAAGTTTTTCACCTTCTAGAAAATTCTATCAGTTAGGATATGCTAGATTATATTATGTTATGGAGTAATAGAAAACCCTTGAATTTTAGAGGTTTAGCACAACAAATTTTTTTTTTTTTTTTTTTGCTTAGGCTACAGTCCTCTGCAGGTTTAGAAAACTTTAGGGATAACTATTCTCTATGCTGTAACTTAATGAATCCATCATCTTGTAGAAGCATCATCTGGAAGATGCAACTACCTTAGAGAGTGTGGTGGGGGAAGAGAGAGAAAGCAGAATTGTGCACCAGCTTTAAAATGCTTGTGTCTGGAATGATGAAGTCATTTCTACTCATGCTTATTGGCCAAAGCAAATCACCTGGCTACAGCTAACTTCAAAAGGATGGAGAGTGTAATCCTCCCTGTACATGGAAGTAGATAATTAGAAATATTGATGAGTAGTGTTAATCTTTACCACTATTATCAAGCATTAAAAAGGTTGGCAGAGTTGTGGGAAAATAGGGTCTTTATAGTCTATATAGTCATATACACTGATGGTGTATATGAATTGATTGAATTTTATAAAGATGGTCATTAAAAACAATTACAGCTGGGCACGGTGGCTCACGCCTGTAATCCTAGCACTCTGGGAGGCTAAGGCGGGCGGATCACTCAAGGTCAGGAGTTTGAAACCAGCCTGAGCAAGCGCGAGACTCCGTCTCTACTAAAAAAATAGAAATTAATTGGCCAACTAAAAATATTTAGAAAAAATTAGCCGGGCATGGTGGCACATGCCTCTAGTCCCAGCTACTCAGGAGACTGAGGCAGGGGGATCGCTTGAGCCCAGGAATTTGAGGTTGCTGTGAGCTAGGCTGACACCATGGCACTTTAGCTAGGGCAACAGAGTGAGACTCTGTCTCAAAAAAAAAAAAAAAAAAAAAAAGAAAAACAAAAAGAAAAAGAAAAAAAAATTACAATTATTTGGATCCAGCAATTCAGCTGTGGGCCTCCAGCTACCTTTACTAGGGACTTACTATGTGCCAAGTACTGTATTGTGACATTTGATTACTTTATTACATTTAGTGCTTACTTTTGGGAGTTTATCCTAAGGATAATAAGGAAAAAAGTGGAGATATGTGTAAAAGTCTCACAGGAAGTTTCTTTTTTAAAGTAGGAAACAATCTATTTATCCACCAAGAAGGGACTCATTAAATTACATATCTATGCAATGAAGTACTATGACATGGATCTGTGTTCTTGTCAATGGCCTATTGTGGAGTGAAAAAATAAAAAGCCTTACAAAGCAGCAACATAATACTGTCACATTAAAAATATACATACATAGAAAGAAGGTTAAAAAGATAAACACTTAATTTTTTAAAATGTATCTCATTTAGTATGGTAAGATTACAGGATGTTTTTCTTCTTTATACTTTAAAAGTTTCCCAAATCTCTTACAAGGAATATGTGTTTCATTTAAAATAAAAAATATCTGGGTTCTCTGTTCTGTTCTACTGGTCAATGTCCAGAGTGTTATTTTTGATTCCTCTCTTTTCCTCACTTTCTGCCAACAACTCACCTGCATGGTCTGGTGCCCCAATCTGTAAAACACATCCCAGGTCTCTCCATTGTTTTCCATCTCCTCTACAAACTTTAAGCCACTACCATCTCTACCTTGGACAACTGCAGTAGCCTTCATCTGATCGTTTTGCTTTTACAAAGATGGGGTTGTTTTTTATTTCTGCAATTTCCCTGAAATCCATTTTCTACACCATAGAAAAAGTTATTCTTTAAAAAACATGGATCATATCATGGCCCTGCTGGGATTAAAGGGCTTTCCATCACACTCAGAGTATAATCCAAACTCCTTAATATGGTTGCAAAGCTCTATGTGGTCTGCACTTTACTTTCACTCTCCCTCTCTCCCACTCTTTTCTCTGATGCCTTTTCCTTTTATTAATACCCCAAGCTTAATGCCACCCCAGGGCCTTTGCACCAGCTGTTTCTCCCCCAGAATGCTCTTTGCCATACATTTGATTCACTGGCTTCCTGTTGTCATTCAGACCTCAGCATAAATGTCGTTTCCTCCAAGAAATCACAAACTTTTTCACATAAGCCTATTTTAATTGTTTGCATAGCTACCAGCTAACAGTGTTTTCTTATTTGTGTCTCTGTTTATGTGTTGTCTCTCACTTCCACTAGAATGTCTACCTCGTGAGGTCATTGCTGTCCCTAGAAGAATGCCTGGCATGTAGTAGGGACTCATTACACAGATGTTGAAGAAAAAAATAACAAATGAGTGAATATACTGACATTATTGGATTCTTCTACCTGGATATATAAGTCTTGTCTTTATAAGTAGATGATAAATTCCTAAGATATTTCTTCTGAGCCCTTATATCACCCAATTCAGTTTAAAATATGGAGTCAATTCTTGGCAAATTCTTATTCTCTTGATTTTAGCTGTTTGGGCCATATTTGGTTCTTGGTATCCTAAGGGATCTATGCAGTAGTTCAATTCTTGGCTAACATGACTATAAAAATCTAATTTGTAGGTGCAACATACAGTGAGGACTCAGTATTTGTTTTTTGACCATGATAATTCATGCCTCCCCTTCCAGGGTGGCGTGTGCTGTTGCTAAATGCTATGGCATGCTGCCATGCTCCATCGTAGCTAAATTTCAGTAGAGTATGAGGTGTGCAGTTTGTAAACCACTTTGGGAACATTGCACAGGAAGTCATTTTCATTTTGTGGCAGATCAACAGGAAATAAGGCTTAGTTGCCAAACAAAAGCAAGAAAAGCAACCAAGCATATTGCTCTTCCCTTAGGGGCTTTCATTATTCCAGCAATCATCAGTTTCTCCTAAGATAGTGGAAGTTATCCCAGCTGTGTCACTTGTCACATGACATTTTGATAGGAAGAAGTTATTCAGTATTTTGTGCCCGTTTTTCTTTGCATTATTTTATACATTGTTTTTGACATCTTCTAATCGCCTATCAGGTGCATTTTGGGAGATCTACTCCTTCCTTTAATACAGTGAGTCTGGCTTTCTGGATTAAAGACTATTCCTATCTGTGGTGCGTTTGTTTGGCCATTGCTATTATTCACTGTTCTTTTGACAGTAGTGATAATGGGAGTACAAGGTACTTACTTTAAAGTCTGATCGTCTTTTAAGTGATCTCCTTCTGTAGGCTTGGCCACCCTTTAAAACAGGATGCCCTAACCTCAGCCCCATCATGAACTGTGCACCGTGAGGGTCAGAGGGAGTGGATGACAGAATGGAAAGTTTATCTAACTCCTTGGCATGTTTTAATTTCACATTGTTTATATTAATTTAATTTCCTTCCAGAATGAAAGTTGGCAGCCATTTAGGGAAGTGCTAGAGAAGCCTGGAGTCATTGCAGTTGAAATGCATGTGAAAATCCCTAATCCACAGATTATTGACATAATGAACTCGAAAACCCTTAATCATCATGCCATTATGTACTGATAGCCTGCATTTAGAGAGCTTTAGCACATGGGTTCTATACATCTTGTCAGCTCTCCTTTGTTGGGCTGGATAGAAGTTGGCATGTTTCAGCTGCACTCCGCAGTTAACTGCAGAATGAGGGCTCACCTAGCAAGAGCCAGAAACCACTCCTTTGGGCAGACCAGGAGCTGTTTACTTCTACCTACTTCATTTCTCCCTTTTCAAATATAGAAAGATCAGACTACGATATGCTATATTTCTCTCAAATTTTTAACTGTATGAGAGAATTTT
Source organism: Cheirogaleus major (assembly GCA_963574435.1). Taxonomy (NCBI): domain Eukaryota; kingdom Metazoa; phylum Chordata; class Mammalia; order Primates; family Cheirogaleidae; genus Cheirogaleus; species Cheirogaleus major. The sequence continues at coordinate 23,633 of CAUYPO010006061.1, read as the reverse complement.
TGGATTTTTAAGAGCATCCAACTAACTTCAGTCAACATTTTCATTGTTTGCAAAAGACAACTTTTGGGAATCCAACTTTTTTTATTGCTGCATTTTTGCGTAGAGGGATTCTGTTTATCCAAGCTAGCAAATGGTGGGCATTCCAAGGCTAAAGTGCACAGAGCCCTTGCTTGCTTGCTGCTCAGCGAGTCACGGCAAACGCAGGGACCCTGCCTGCTACCAAAGCTACATTTTTTTCTTTGCAGTTAGATCAAATGCTTCAGATTTATTATCAGATGTGGCATGGGTGATCCAAACAAAAACAAACACCCTTGAGTTTCAACTTAGAAGTTCTAAAGACTAAATATATGCACTTAAAAAGGAAAAGAAAGTAACAGAAATCTCTGTGGCAGACCATTCCTTGAAATTATTCTCACTAAATTATAATCCTGCACTTTCCACTCTCTGTAATTAAACATTGGATTTCATTTATTCCAGATGCATTTGCTTCAAGTAAATCAGAATTCCCATCCTTCTTTTTGGTCATTGTGAATTTATTTCAGTTTTGTGGCCTACACATAATCAGGCACATTAGGTAGTTTTTAAGTGAATCTTAATGATACTATGTGTTTTTTTTTTTTTTATAAATTGTATACTTTGTGTTGTATTTATACAGATGAATCTGACTTTAAGTTTTATAATATGTAATGTCTATAAGAGCTTTGAAAAATATGCTCATGTTTCTGCAAATAACTTACAGGACCTTGGTTGTTGGTGGTAGAGGGTTGGAGGAATTTGCTTTGACGTATTATCACAGGTAGATAGAACTGTTGGCTGCTGTTCTGAGGAGTCTACAGTGCTGAGAAAGGTCATAATGGCTTCATTTATATCATACCTTCTATTCAGAGAGCCTTGCACAGTTATATGAAAACCCAAAGGAACCTTTTATTTACTAGATTTGCAAATTCCTTGCATTGGTGAGCTAGTATAACTAAACAGCAGTCTATAAATATTAAAGGCAGAAAAAAAATAAAAAAAAAAAATATTAAAGGCAGGCTTTCTAGTGGTTTGAAATGTTTCCTTACTCTTAAGACAGGATTCTCAATTGTTATTCATGGTTAAATCCATTTAATATATTTTTAAGTAGTAAAAAATTAACCAGACTTATTTACTTATTATCATTATTTATACAATTTTAAATAATAAATGTTTATGTTCGCTAAGTGAACCTGTGGTTTAACCAAGATTGGTAAATCGACTAGTTGATCATATGTAATTGCTGATACATTTTGCAAAATGACAGTGGTGGAATTGCTGCAGATATCCTGGGGCAAGTTTAATTTGCTTTTACGTATACTGTGCTTTTTGTGGTCATCCTGGGTATTTAATTGACACAATGGCAAATTATTCAAGCTCCTTTTAATTTTTTTGTTTTGCTTACCATTGGCCGTTTTACAATTCACAAGCGTTTCCATAGGTTTGTGGGAAAAGGATATGCCAGGTCAGTTTGACCATTTAACTACACTAAAGGCTCCTCCATAGAATAAGAAGTTGAAATTGATGCTGAAAATTATGTCTTAGAATTATTTGTACATTTTTAGTTATCCATCATTTGCTCTATTCCCTACTCCTTGCAGAACAATGCAAATGCTTTGTATCTATTCACTGGCATTTCTTTTAAAACCAAAGGAGTTGAGGGTGAGAAACAGCTCCCATCATCAAAGTCCTCAAACATTAAAAAGAAAACCATTCTCCACATATGTATCTTAAGCTCTGTAGTGCTTATCTGCTTACCAGAGAGGGGGCAGCAAACATTCTATTCTATTCTATTTGTATATTTAAATGACTCTTCTTTGGGGACTATTACTCATTTACTCCAGCATCAACAAATTGGGTTCATAATGTTTCTAAATATTTTGACTGAAAAAATATGTGTGTATGTGTATACATGTATACTATATAAACTGATTATATTTATTTACTTTGCAGTACCCAAACCCATCTCTACCTTTGTATGTGGAGAACACACTAATAATCTCTAATTATATTTTAGAAATAATTTCTCCTTTTAATCTAGGACACATGGACATTCCAAAGAACAAAACTATCTCATGTCACAATAATCTGTTTTCCAAAGATTGAGGTGTATCAAATCATTAGGTCATTTTTCTTTTCTCATTTCAGTCTTGGCAGGATCTGAGGGCACGTGCCAAATATGAAGAAGGCTTTTGACAACATGAGCAATATCCGAGTTTTAGATTAGTGTCTGTGTGCTTGATTCATCAGAACATTTCAGTCGAAACAAAGTTAATCTCCTCAGTAATAGGATAACACCACCTAGTTTTTCTGGGTTGTGAATAATTGTGCAACCAAATTGATTGATCTGCATAGTAAAATAAATATATTTGGAATTACCCTAGCAACTTGCTACTTGTGTTTGAACTAGAGCCTAGGTACTGGAAAGATAGTAAGATTTCTTGCTGTACAGACTCATTTCCTATATTACCCACCAGATGGCTATGAAAAGAGAAATAGTGCTGAAAGTGAAATTTGGATTAATGTTATTTAATTTGAACATTAAATCTAAATAAGCTCTGGATACCTAGAAATAACAAAAAGAAATGAGAGGAAAAGTTATGCCATTAGAGGGCACTTTTGTAATCTTAGAGAGGTTTGTTCTTATAAACTGACTTAACCAAGACTTATGTTTAAGAATGAATTTTCAGATGTTTATTTAAAGTAATTCTTAAACTAAATGTCTGAGAGAGAATATTTTATGGTAGAGGAAAAAATCTATAAAATCTTAAAACTACCGTTTAAACTATGTAAAGGTTCAATTTTTGATCAGTGAATATAAGTTGTAAAAACATACACACAATGTATCTGCACAGTAGTTTTTGATTAGCTATAATATATTAGCTATAATATATTCATTGCCTATTTTAAATACATTGTGTTAAAAAAATTCTGCCTGTAACCTCATCAAGTTGAACAAATGGTTAATGCTTCCTAATATCCAAGTTTTTCCCTAATAGTAGTTGAATATTATTATTAATAAAGAACATCTTGAAAACCATAATCTGACAATATAAATTCTTGCATTTTGGACCATACTAATTTTAAACACTTTTCTGAAAAATATCTGTTTTGTTTATAACTGGTGTGGCAATTAAGATGGTTAAAACTGTTTCAGAAACAAAAAGTGTGACCTGATAGAATTTTAGTTGGGGAAATACGATATTTCGGTAAAGCAAAAGATAAAGTTGAGTCTGTTCTCTATTGGTGGTAATCTAAGTTAAAATGTCTACCTGAGCCAATAAAGTAGGTAAACCAGTAAAATAAGTAAGTAAAAGCTTAGTGTCAAGAACTGTGAAGAGTTTGAGATTTTATGCCACTTGCAAGCTAATAAATGTCTGCCATAGTTTCATGGATGCTGGAAGAATGAATGCTACTCCTGGGTTGGAGACCACGAACTTTATTACTTAGAGCAGTAGGCACAGTACCATCATTTTATTTCACTAGCTCCCTGACCTCCCACTCTGCCCAATTCCCGTAGGTTGATGCAAAGAGGCCAGATGGCCCCAGCCCATGCAGTGGGTTTATTGTAGGAGAGAAGCTCTGAGTTTAGAAAACCCAGATCTTTTTTTAACGGGTAGCAGTTATGCCTGCCCTTTGCTCTAGAGTCTCTGCCTTCCAAGGCTGTTCACTATACAAACATCCTGGAAAAGATAATGTGGAACAAGAGCAGTCAGTACTTCTGCTCCCAAGATAGGCAAAAACAAACACAGAGACACCTAACACTTACTCTGCTTAATCCTATAATTTGAAATGTTTACTAATCTTAAATTGCTAAGAAGCTGACGTAGAGAATATATAATAATCAGATTTACCATATTTTAAGTCATCCATAGTACATAGTTTATATTTTTTACATCATATGGTATTTACTATGTGACCTTACCTTTCTAAGCCTTGGTTTGATTATTTTTAATATGAGAAAAATATAGCACCTACATCACAGGATTGTTGCTGGCATTAGATGAGATTTTATATATATATGTATGTATAAAACACTTAGAAGAGTGCCTGGCATGCAGCATGTACACAACAAAGTTTATTAATATTGTTGTTATATCAAAATTCATCTTTTATAATTAGCTGATTTAATAAAGACAGATTTTTTTTTCCCCCAAAAGCAGCTGAGGATGCTGGGAAAATTCCTAGCAATCATGGCTAGCTATTTCTCTGACTCCGGTGCTGACCCACATATCCAAGGTATCCGGAGGCATTGGCCGCTTGTCCTGCTAAGTTGCACAGTGGCACAGCTGCAGTTGGCAACTCTGTGGGCAAACACGGGGCCTCATGAGGTGAACCTGCCCTCGAGTGGTGGCTCTAGGGCGGAAGTGCCTGAACACCGCACACTCACGTGCTCCCATGGCATGTTTGCTCTTCGTTCCTAACAAGTATAGAAAGCCACATCCTAGCTGTTTCTAGAGAGACTTTTTTTTATTGTCTGGCCTCTTCTGCTCTCAGGAGGCCAGTGTTAGGAATGGTACTACAAAGAGAAGTGACCTGAATGTGTTTTATTTTGCTAGAATAGTAAGTATTTCTAAACCCAGGCACAGCATATCAAATGCTACTCAGATTTTCCATTTCTCTTAGCTCTAGGCAAAGGGGGAGCAAGAATCGGGGACAGGGGGTGGTGAGTGGAGGTCCTGTGGGTTCAGTCAACCATTGTCCCTCTTTGGTCTTGATTTTGATCCATCCAGTCATCTTTTGTAGACATAACCTTTGTCTACTCTTAGTAACTCGCCTGAGCTCCCACTTACAGTCCCAACTCCCCATGGGTTTCTCCTTGACAGGCATCTGGAGGTGTGAGGGACAGATTATCTGGAGGAAACTTAAGGCAGCCTGGTCTTATTCCTAAACTGCAGCTGGTTGGGAAGAGGAGTTTAATAGTCACAGAGTTGCTTCTCGTTAGAGTGGTTAAGTGAATTGTTTAAGATCATACATCTAGTGAGGAACTGAAACTACGCATCAAGTTTCTTAGCTCTCAGTTGAATTTTCTTTCAGTTGCAATACAATCAAGAAATAACAACGGGAAATAAAAACCTCTGTAAAAAATTATTGGGCTGTCTTGAGAGATATTAAAAAGGATGAAAGTTTTGGCTCTTCAGTCAAATCCACCTGGATTTGTGTCCTTTCTCTGCCTACATGATGAAGGTTTGTTCTTACACAATGGTAGCACCCACTTCACAGGGTTATTGTGAGCACTAACAGTAGGGAGGCAGTGAGTGAAGCATTGTGCTTTGCGCATGGCAACTAAATCACTGCAGGTATTTTGTATAGAAAGCTGCGGAACACAGGGCAGAAAACATATTTGGAAAAAAGAAGTTAAATACTTTTTGAGCAAGCTCATGGTGAAAAAAACTACTTCTCATGTCCTCATTATAAACAAGAAACAGTTTTATTCCTTTCAAAAATATTTTTAGTTGTCCCGATCTATTTTTGATAGAATTCAAAGAAAGATGAAATTAAAGTCCAATGATGTTTTCAGTAGAGGTTAATTATTCATATCTGTAATACTGTCTATTTAAAAATAAACTGGCACTCACCTCATCTTGAATAATCACAAATGTTTGCATTTGGCTTTCTCACTATTTAAAGTACTTAAATGTGAAAACACTATATTTCTGTAATGCTTGAAACCCCTGATGTAAGTAAAGTGAAGAAGGTAAGGGAACATAATTCCTTACATAGTTTTTCCTGTGAGGAGAACGTGTACCAAATGATCTGGGAAGGCACATCATTTCCCTCGCACGTGACACGCCAAGAACTTGCACACCTCAGTGTTAGCGCTGAGATACGTAGAAGCCAGTGTCTGACAACATCCCTACAGCGATGTGCAGTACAGTGGTCCATAATTGCTTACAGGTTTTTGATAAAAGTCAGTGGCAAATGCTAAAATGTAACTCAGTGAAAATGCTCTGCTAGAGATTAAGACTAATGGTCTAAATATACGACTTTCCAAAGATCTGACTTGACCTGAAAGTGGGAGCCAAGCCCACGTTCTAATACTGTAGGTGTGTGTATGTCAACATTGCGTTGAAGGGTCTGGGACTCTGTAACAGCTAGACATCAGCAAGTAACTCACCTTGTGATTTTGGACAAATTGCTTAACCTATGAGGGAGTTGAACTTTATAATCTCTAAAAATCTCTGATGTATGGAATTTGGTCTTGGGATAAGCATAATACTATATATGTATAATCCTTAGTCTAATTTTAAGGAAGAATAAAAATAACTGTACAGGGATAATTTTCTGGCTCTTGGTGGCTCTCTGTGACTTATGTTGAATGCAGTAGTTCAGCAGTGTCGACAGTTAGCAGCTTGACTACAGAGCAGTGATGCCAAGGAACCATCGCCATAGTAGCTTTTATAAGAGCTGAAAGAACTCACCCTAAGTGACCAGTATAAGCTTTGACACATTGATAAAACATTGTCCATTAATGTCCATATAGGCTTCCGCCTCAGTGGAGTGAGGATTTTCTCTGAATACCCAGGGAAGTTGATGTGCTGAGAATCCTTTCATTTCAGCACCTTTGTTATGTCTGAAATTCTGGCGAATTCATTCTCAACCTCGTAAAATAGTTTGAAGAAAAAGAATAGGAGAGTGGCCTTCAAGATCATGTGCATGCATTTAAAATATATGATATGTCCCTAGGTTTCCATCAAAACTAAAATAATGTGAACCCTTTAGCAAGTTTTGCCTACAAAACTAACATAAGTGATCCCTTCTGTTGCCCAGGATGGTGCTGCTCCACTGGTGTCTGCTGTGGTTCCTGTTACCCCTTGGCTCAAGGACCCAGAAGTTACCCACCCGAGATGAGGAACTTTTTCAGATGCAGATCCGGGACAAGGCATTTTTTCATGATTCATCAGTAATTCCAGATGGAGCTGAAATCAGCAGTTATCTCTTTAGAGATACACTTAAAAGGTATTTTCCCTGTAGTACTTTCTTTATCAAAAATCTCATAAAAGATGCCTCCAAAAAAGAAAGTAACCTTTTAGACTTAGTTTAGGTAATTTGCAAATCAACCTATGAATGGCGTTACTTATTTTCTCTAAGTAAGAAAAAAAAATGACAATGCAACTTCTAATCATTAAATGGAACTGTTTGATTCTTGCTGATTGTGATCTCCTTTCGGGAAGAGTAGGCAATCCTTGCATTTCTTGCATTTTAGAATGGTTATTTTCTTATTTTCAGGACAGTAGGAAATTTCTAAGAAGACCCCTGTAGGACTAAAATGAAATTAATTGAATATATGATTCTTCATGGTTTGCATTAAGTTTTATATGGATAATATTTCTTTGATGAATCTGATCAGATCCTGAGGAAATCAAACCAGTGATAAAAAACTGACATTGTTCATTTACTTGTATGCCATCATCAACAAATTGGGCTTGCATATGTTTCTAAATATTTTGACCTTTAAAAATTATATACCTATCATATAAATAAAATATGTTTTACAAACTAATTAAATAAAGTTACTTATTTTGCAGTGCTCAAACCCCTCTCTATACTTGTAGAACACATGGTTACTCTTTGGATAATTATATTTCAAACCCAATTTCTCCTTTTAACTTGGGGCACATTGGCATTCCAAAGGATAAAACTGTCTCACACAGCCAATAATCTGTTTTTCAAGGATTGAGGTATCTCCCACCATTGGATCATCTTTTCTATTTTGACCAAGAGTAATGGAAGGTCACGCTCTGAATCCCTTCAATTTAATGGCCCAGGGATATAACTATCTGGTCAGTCCGAATTATGCTCGGTGATGAGTTTTCCTACTTTGACTGAAGTGAACTATTGTTTAGGTATCATTTCAGCACTGCCTGAGTGAAATTATTTATATGAATAAATCCAATGGATTAGGAACTGACTTGTCATGAATCTTTATTTTTTTATTTTAATTTTTTTGAGATAGTGTCTCACTCTGTTGCCTGGGCTAGAGTGCCATGGCGTCAGCCTAGCTCACAGCAACCTCAAAATCCTGGGCTAGAGTGATCCTTCTGCCTCAGCCTCCCGAGTAGCTGGGACTACAGGCATGTGCCACCATGCCTGGCTAATTTTTTCTATATATATTTTTAGTTGGCCAATTAATTTGTTTCTATTTTTAGTAGAGACTGGGTCTCACTCTTGCTCAGGCTGGTTTCGAACACCTGACCTCGAGCTATCCGCCCACCTCGGCCTCCCAGAGAGCTAGGATTACAGGCGTGAGCCACCGCGCCCGGCGGTATCTTTATTCTAACTAGGTCTGTCTTAGCACTTGCTGGAAGCTATATAGAACCCTGGTTCTATAATGATGGTGTTGAAGTATAATGGTGTCGAAGTATAAAACTGATGCCTATATTTTAGGGTACCCTGATTTAATCAGACATTTAATATTTAGATTTAAAGTAAGACCTACAGTTTGAAATAATCTATTTGATTATGCCTCAGTTCCCTTTCTGCTTACCTAAACTCTGAATTTGTTGAATTCAGAGTGGAGAGAAGGTTTTTTAAAAAAGTCAAATTAACATATTTATTATATGCCATTACTATTAAAACATTTTCCAAATTGATTTGAAACTTTTCATTTGAATAAAAATAAATGTATGTATTGAATTTAATAAAAATGATACTGTTTTGATTTAGGCTGAACTGGAGGCTTTTGAAAACAGACTGAAGGGTCGTCGGAAGAAGAACAGGAAAAGAGATGAAGTGGCAGTTGAGCTGTCGCTATGGCAAAAATATAAATATTATCTCCTTTCAATGTGTGGAGTTTCGGTCGCAGTGTTTGCATGGTACATCACCTATGATATGGATTAAAAAAAGTTTTGATCTCTTAATATACCTCAGATTGGATTTAGTTAAATTGTTAAATTTGGAATATTAGAAAATGTATATTGTAGAACATGATGTATATTCACACATCCATCTCTGTATTCTCTCCCAGCTGTTGTTAGAAGGACAGAATGCTGAGCTTTATCCTAATTAGTGTATTAGAAAGGGCAGTGTGACACTGTATCAAGTAAAAGCATGACAGAAATTATAAAATATTTCACAAGGCTTAGCTAGTAGCAGAGTAACATGTTTGTTGTTCATTGGGCTTCCTTGCATCAACTTAGTTGTTTCATTGAGTATTTCAAACCAATTTTTTTTTTTTTTATAAAATTTAGATGAAACTGAGCCATATGTGTAGTAAGAAGAATATTTCTCAGTGCTTTGGTTACTTATTAAAGAGTACTTACTTTTCTTGATCATGTAACTTTGTACTTTTTCAAAAAAAGCGATTCTCTAAAAGACCTCTTAAATTGTAACATGAATCTATATAATTAGATTCCAAAAGTCGGTTTATTAGTGAGGATTTTCTTCAGTCCCTGAAATAAATTTCATGTGGTATGTTTCCCAAGAATGTAGTTGTTTTCAACAAATGCCAGGTTAGATTCCTCACATGTGGCTGTTTCTTGTGTAAGAAGCTTTTAACTGAAGTTGACATGTTTTGTAAACTTGTGTCTTTCTAAAACAGTAATAAAAGGAAAATCAATATTTATCAACAATATGTGCTAAGCACAGGGTTATGAGCTTTATGTACATTATTCTCATTTCTCCTTACCACAATCCTAAATAGATTTAAGCTGGAAATAATCAGCTCTTATAAAAACAAACTGATAGAGAAATATTAGTAAGTAAAATCTCTCCAAATTGTAATTCATTTTAAATGGTTTTGCTATTTTTGTATGATTAATGTTTCATTAAAAATTTTTCATGCCAAATTTACAATCTAGAATATTTATTAATATCTAAAATATCTAGGAGCCTATAATTTTAGGTTAGGCATTAGATCAGCGTACAAAACTCTAATATTTGATGCAGAACACAGTAGTTGATAGATACTAAAAAGTATCTAAAAAGTGGTAGAAGTGTGTTTTAAACAGAAGTAGAAAGGATTTAAAAATTTTGCTGGATATAACTCAAAATTTTTTAGTGTCATAATCTTTAATTAAGTGTTGGCTGGTATCCAGAATTGAAGGACAGTCATTCCTTTCTCTATGGCTTTGTTTGGATTTTAGATTTTTTTTTTTTTTTTTTTACCTTTCCCAATGGTAGAGTTACAAGGTTGACATTTCTGAAACTCTAAATCAGATCAGCTACACTCAGGTTATTACCTGCTGCAACTAAAGTTGATTCTAAGGAACATGAACAACCAGGTGTCTATGTGGGAAGTCATTCTCACGTATTTCAGAATCTTAGCCTATTAAGCCTGAAGCCTAGTTCATGTCTGTTGTTTGCTGGGCTTCTGTACTTACTAAGGTTTTTCTTTTTTCTTTTTTCCAATTTGTGGGGAAGAATTTAGGAGCAGAAAGAGATTGAATGATAAATTAATACATTTTTTATTCGTTTGGCTAGCTCAGAGCTTAATTAATGTACCCAAAGTCACACAACTAATTTCTTCATTTATTCAATCAACAGGTATGTTTCCTATATGACAGGAACGTTCTAGATAACGGAGAAAACGGTGATCTTTCAGGTTGCAGCTAAGGAGCAGAAGAGAGCAGTCAGGAAACAGACACACAGAAAACAAACAATAAGCTTATGTGCGATAAGTGGGGCGAAAACCAGAGAAATGGTGTAGGAATTGGTGGGGTAGGGGTGAAGAGGCATTGGCTAATTCAGCATGGGGAAGTCCCTAAGTTTGGGGGTGCGTGGCACCACTGAGGAGCAGAGAGAAGGGCTGGTGTTGCTGGAGTCTGATGATTGAAATTGAGGGGGCCTGTGTCCAGGCCAGTTCATACAGTGCTTGCTAGACCAGGGTGAGGCATTTGAGGTTCATCCAGGTTGCAGTGGACTATATGGGAGGGTTTTAAGCAGGGAAGACTTTTTTTTTTTTTTTTTTAAGACTGCTGGCTGCTGTGTGGAGAAAAGACACAAGCGGCCACGGGGCAGGGGAGGGAGATGAGTTGGGGGGCAGTCCAGGCTAGAGTAGGGGGTGCTGTGATTCAAGGCTTCAGTTCCCAGGGCTCCCATGGCCCTGACCGGGGCACAAGGACGCCGCAGGAACTGCTTGTATGAACAGCGGAAGTGGAATGAATGAAACAGGGCAGAGGAGCTAAGTGCATTCTTTAAGGTCAAAGTGAAGTTAAATTTTGTCTAAATGCTTACACTGATTTGTTCTGAGGGAAATAAAGTAGTGCATATTGTCCTTGTTGCTTCAATCTGAGGCGATGAAAGGAGGAATGGAAAAAGTTACCAAATAGCTGCTAAAAATGGCAGATAAAATCGCAAATATAATGGTCTTATTTTCCTACTTTGTGACATTAACAGAGTTTATCAGCTTACTATTTGAAATTTGTGGGACATATATTGAAAGCTTTTAGATTTTTCAGTTGAATCACTTTTAGAGATTGACCAACACCTAGTATTTGTATTTCAATTAATTTTACTATTCACATCTAAATTCAATTCAAGCAGTCTCAAATCGGCATGATTGTTACTGAAATTGCCAAAGGAACTCTATTGAAGCAAAATGTTGAAAACATTTGCTTTCTGTAAAGAAGTCTGTGATGCTTGGACTTCATGGCTATTAATGTTAAAAATTTTAAACACAAATATCTGTGGTAGTGTTTAGAGAGAGATTACCTATAAGAATTTTTTGACTTTTGCTGTTACTTCAAATGCCTCACACCAGAAACAAACTTCATTTGGAAATAGATATAATATTTAAGACAAAATATGAAGAGATCGGTTTTAAAGTGTTCCATTTTCCTTCAAGATATATTTTTTTCTTTGCCTAGATGCCTGGCAGAGTGAGACATAGAAGACCATGCCCTCACTGTGCATGTAATCTGTGTTGTGGGCCCCTCCACCTAAACAAACAGCTAAGGATTAAACCAGGTTAAGCAGAGTAGCAAAGAAGGGTCACCCATGTGGGCATCTGGCTTATTGCCAAGAGTGACTTTGAGCTTCAGGTCTTGGGGTCCTTGGGCCTCATCCAGCCCTTCCTAATCAAGATTATTAAAACAGTGAGAGATACTACACGCTGATCTCCAAAAGAACACAGGATTAGTTGGGGGTTGAACCAAGAATACTAGAGGTGCAGCAGGAGCCAAAATTTCTGTCACCAGGTATAAGGCAGTAAAGGGGGAAAGTTGGAAAAAGAACCTGTGAAGACCCAGGTGATCCCAGCTGTTATGTCTGCCTGTCCTTGGGTATTTGGAAGTGAGGCAGATGCCTTAGCGCTAGAGCTAGAGTTCGAATAAAACAGTTCTATTGGCCAGGCGCGGTGGCTCACACCTGTAATCCTAGCACTCTGGGAGGCCGGGGTGGGAGGATCACTCAAGGTCAGGAGTTCGAGACCAGCCTGAGCAAGAGCAAGACCCCGTCTCCACTAAAAATAGAAAGAAATCAATTGGCCAACTAAAAATATATTAAAAAATTAGCGGAGCATGGTGGTGTGTGCCTGTAGTCCCAGCTACTCGGGAGGCTGAGCCAGGAGGATTGCTTGAGCCCAGGAGTTTGAAGTTGCTGTGAGCTAGGCTGACGCCACGGCACTCTAGCCTGGGCAACAGAGTAAGACTCTGTCTCAAAAAAGAAAAACAGTTCTATCTCTTCTCTAGGTGTGGAAGTTCCCCCCTAACTAAGTGGCACTGATTAGACCACCCTAAACCTTGAGTCTTAGGGTCTGCCTATGAGCTTGGCCAGCTTCACAGAGTGAGGAAGAAGCAGAGTAGTGGCTACTACCTCCTAGAATTTGGAAGTGGTGGGAGGAACGGAGAGACCCTCTGCTTTCCAACGACTTAAGAGACAAGAAAGACCAGGTATCCATCTGGGAAGCCATTTTCATATATTTTAGAATCTTGGTATATTGAGCAAATACAGATCTATTGTTTGCTGAGCTGCTGTGCTGCTAAGTTTTCTTTCCAGTTAGTCTTGGGTCATGTGTTAATTAATGGTGCTGTGAAGAATTATCTCCTAGAAATCGATTCATCAAAAAGCCTGTTTTGAAGTGAGGCCTGTCACTTTTTCACATGTGACAGGTCACTGTCATCAAAGGGATACGCCTGGCAGGACGAGGCGGGCCCAAGTACGCTGGGCCAAGGTAGGGGCATTTCAGCAGTCAAATTGCTGTGTGAGCCCCCCCCCCACGCCCATAGCATTGGGTGTGAGTGCTAAAAATAAAAATCCATTGAAATTTTTTATGATGCCAGTTCTCATTATCTTCTTTCTAGTGACTATTGTGTATCAGTGTAGAGGATTGATATCCCAGAAATGTTATGTACAACAAACAGAACGTCTCCATTAGTTACTTTCATCATACACTGAATGTTTAAGTGGGCTAGAATATATTAATATTATGATACATATATGCCCTACCTAAATAGGGTAGCTAAGTAAACTACCTTTTCAGCTAAGTAAACACTCCCTTCTCTGAAACAGGTAGATTTCCAGTTTGCCTGTTTCTTGCTATTTTTAAATTTTTTTTTACCTTAAAGGCTTTGAGATCATGCTATCTCAGCTAAAACTCGTACATTCTAATTTCCCAAAGCCATCCCCACACTATCTGCAAGTATTTTTCCATAGTTTACATATTTGTGTATCTGTATAATGTATTTATTCCACTAGACTAAAAGTGTAGTGAGGACAGGAACTCCATTTCATTCATCTGGCAGCTAGCAAACCCTAAATGAGTATTAGTTGAATGAATAGCCAAACAGATAAATCTTGAGGTAGCATTATCTATTTTAGCCACTGCTTACCTATCATCATCCTGAGATGCTGCCTGCTTCTCTAAGATCTCAAACTTTCTTGTTCTCAAATTGCGTTCAGTTGTAGTACTAAACACTAGTTTGCAGTGTGATATGAGACCAAAGTTTACTTGGTAAAATCACCCTTTCCCGATGCATATTCACTACTTTTAATTTTTCCATAAATCTCTTTAAGGTTTGTGTGTTTTTTTTCCTTTTAAATTATCTAACTAGTTGGATGTATGCTTGAAATGCTAGACAATTAAAATTTCAATAGGCTGGAAGTGTTTCTTTTTGTAAAATTAAAGTATTTTAAGAAACTAGATGATGGTTGTCACTTTAAGTTGAAATGCAAAACAAATGTAGCTACTTTTTTTTAAAGGAATAATTCAAATAAATCATTGAAGATTACTGAGCCCACTGCATATTCAAACTAGTTTGAATACTTTATGAGACTTCTAATACTTTTATGATTCCTGACATTATAAAAGTTTGTTACAAAGAACATAAAAATAGATGTTTACCCACATTTTTTTATGTCATTACCCTCATGCAAAGAACGTCTCAAGTATTCACTCTGGTGCTATTGGTAACTAGAACTGGTTGGGTTTTCTTGCTACAAGGAAGTTTAAGGAATGCTTATTTTACACCATCAGTGCAATGAGCTTTAGTTCTCAGAGGAACACAAGATAGCAGTGGAGAAGAGTGAGGGAGACTGATCTAGCTTGGCCATCTCAAATCCATGGATTACTTTAACTTCATCGTTCCTGTAGCACTTCCACCAGAGGGCAGAAAGTGGAAGAGAAAGGAGACAGAAACTCACACTTGGCTTCAGAATGCCTGCAGAAACCTTGGCAATTGAATTCACTTCTCATTTTATGGACTAATTTAACTGCAGCCCAGAAAGTCTGTGATTTGCTCACAGTGGAGCTGGCAGATGACTCTCCTAGGCCCTTGATTTCCAGGCTGGTGCTGCATTTTAATAAGAACAGTCGTGAAATCACACCACCCCCAAGGAATCCCAGCCCAGGTACTTGCTGGCTGTATAACCCTAGGCTAGTTACTTCAACTCCCTAAATCTGCTTTCTCCTCTCTAAAACAGTGATGATAATAGCACCTGCCACAAAATGGTTGGTAGAACTAACAGAGAATGCATGTAAAGTGCTTATTAGTACAACTCCTACCACACGGTAAGAGCTTAATTTTTGTGAAGTATGATAAATTGCTCAGCAACAGGATTCTGGGTCTGATGTTAGAATAACACGAAATCAGTGTTTCAACCATTTTACTATACTTATGCAACATTTTCTACATTCGGATCTAATCTCAATAACAAAATACTGATCCTCCTCCCCTCTGGTTTTGCAAATGTGTATCTTTTTTCCAGCAATAACGTCCAAGAAACAGGTGCCTGATGCTATTTTGTTGACTATACGTTTCCTTCTCTAAATAATGGAGATGAATTTTTTTTTCAATAATCTCACGAGTAATTCTTGAAATTTCCATGACGATCTTCATTGAAATTAGCTGAAAAATCATTTCTAAGAAAAACTCAATGAAGTCTTTTTCATTCTCTTGAGCTTCGAATGGTAGCATCATCTTGGCAGTGGTGAATACCTCCAACACCCTCCTTCCCGCTGCCTTAGGAAAGTGGCCGCTTGTGAAAGACAACGACAGGGATTTGTTGCCCCTCTGCTTCGGCCTGTGGATGCTCTTGGCAGGCATCAGGCCGGAAGTTTCTGGAAGCAGGCTGGGTTCCTCTGTCCCTGCCGCCTCGGCAAAGACCCAGGCAGCCTTCCAAAAGCAGTTTCTTCACTAAACACTCACCAGAAGGCAAGTTTCCACTGGCCTAATGCAAATAATGCTCACCTTTGAAACGCTAACTCTTTTTTTTTTTGGAGATAAACCTGGTCTTTAATTGCCAATGCCTGCGGTTAATTTTTTACTTTTGATTGGCTACCCTCTGGCTCAAAGAAAAGGGTCTGGGATGTGATATGGGGAATCCGGAGAACTGTTACTCTCTTGCTCCCAACCCGAGCTGGGTCGTCCCGTCCTCGCTGCTGCCGTCGCGGAGAGCAAGGGCACGAGGGACGCCGGCGGACCCCGGG
Source organism: Cheirogaleus major (assembly GCA_963574435.1). Lineage (NCBI taxonomy): Eukaryota > Metazoa > Chordata > Mammalia > Primates > Cheirogaleidae > Cheirogaleus > Cheirogaleus major. Next base: position 7,753 of record CAUYPO010006061.1, on the reverse strand, counting down.
CTTTCCATTGGCGCGTGGAGAGTAACTTCTCCGAATGCGAAGAGGTGGGGACACGGAGGATCCGTCAAGGGCCATGAGGGGTGGGACCCAGAGACGGGAAGGGAGGGAGTGGTCCGCGGGTGGGCTCTGCGGAGCAGACAAAATATGGGGCCCCTGTCCCTTGGAGTTGAACTTGGCTCTTCCTGAGCGAGGAGGAGGGCACCCGTAGTGCCTCTCCGGGGACACGCAGAGGAGAGACAAGCGGCCAAGACAAGCGCGGACGGAGGCATACGCGCGACATGCTCTCCGCGGAGCAGTCCCCTGCGCTCGGTCCCGAGGAGCGCCGCCGCCGAGCCGGGGCCCCGAGGCGGGTAAGATCCACGGCGGACAGGTTGGGTGGCCTCTTCGTCCCGGTGAGTTCAGGGTCGGCCCCGCCCGCCCCGTCCCCTCCTCCGCCCGCCCGGTGCCACCTCTCTCCCCGGCCGTCGGTGAGCTCCGGTTTCGCAACCTCGCGCTCGGCGCCCCGCAGCCAGTCCCCGGGCGCGCGGTCCTCCACCCGGGTCGCCCCGCATCCGGAACCCTCCCAGGGTCATGGGCAGGGTTTCCTCCAGCGTCCGAGTGGGCTCGGTCCGGGGACCCCACTCTGCTGGCGAGGGGCGATGCCACCTCCCCTGCGGAGTCCCCTCTCCGCGCGCCGCGCTCCGCACACCCAGCGCGCTCGGCTGCGCGCGGGCGCCGGTGCGGGCTGCACAGGGGGCGGCCGGGTCCAGCCCCTCGGGGACCCGCGGCTGCCCCTCCGCGCCCCGCAGCTGGAAGGACCGCGCGGCACCCTTGCCCGGCCCAGACGTAAGCCCCCGTCCCCGCTGCGCGCGCCTCGGTCCGGGTCCCTCTTACAGCCGGGACTCGCGCTCGGTCCCCGGCGACCGGTTGGTGGGTGGCGGGGGTCATCGGCCCATCCTGAGTGTTGTCATCCCGGAACCCGCTCTCATGCAGAGAGTGCTGGAGACTCCGGGGTCCCCTCCGCGCAAACTTTCCGTCCGGCGGGCACCTGTCTAGGCACATGCGCGCCGGGCGCCGAGGGGCGCCGCTCCCGAGCTGCCGGGATTTGGCGGGCTCGGATCCATCCCTGGGGAGGAACAGTGTCGCCCCTCGTTCAGGAAGGGGACAGGAAGGGAAGGGCGCCACAACCAGCCCCCAATGGCCTGAGCCCCCCGGAACCGGGTCTCACTGGCGGCCGCCCTTCTCCCCCTGTGTCAGGAGGGCCCCGGAATCCTGCCGCCACCGCGAGGGTCCGGGCTGCGCCGCGTCGGGGACCGGGGACCGCTCGTTGCGGGCAGAGACCGCGGGCGGGGCGCGCGGGAGGTCGGCAGGGGCCTGTTGGGACTCAGTTTCCCCCTAGCCCCGGCGCCGGGCGCCCCGCACCTGGTGCCACCCGCTCGGGACCAGTGGGTGGCAGTGTGGGCGCTTTCTGCAGGGCTTCCCGTTCCCGGGACCGAGCCCCGGGCGATCCGGGCCACGGACGCAGCAGGGACGGGCATTCATTCCTGGGGGAGCCGCCCCTGCAATTCAGAAAGCAGAGTTTCCTCCCGCGGGAAACTTCTGAGAAGCCCGTCCGAGGACCCTCCCTCCCTGCACGCCCGTCGCTGGGGCCCGCCCATAACAACCCTCAACGCCAGACTCTCCGTGTCCCCAACCCTTTGCATTCCAAGAAGTTATTCTTCGGGAGCAAATGGAAAGCCGAGGGTCTGCGGAGCCCGGGACCTCCGGAGACTCTCTGAAGCCTGTCCTTTCACATCTCCATGCTCGGTTCCTCGTGTTTCCTCTTTCCCTTCCTTCCAGCATCCTTCAACACAAAGACTCGTGGTCACAGGGTTTCTGAGTGTCTCTGCTGCTGGGGTAATGGGGATTTCCCGAGTACCAGGATGGCCGTGGCGCAGAATTGTTGCTGAATGTGTTGAAGGGGGAAAGATTTATTTAGCATGCCGCTCAACAAGTTATGCAGCAGGGACGCATTCATGCAGCCTGTTTGCACCATCGCATCCTGGCGTTCCACTTTGCCAGGCCAAATGGAAAATGGGGCTGGCTGGCTAAGGGAGGAGATCCACAGTAAGCACTCAACGGACCCATAGACCTACTTGTTCCTCAGAATCTACACACAAGCACACGCACACACACTTTGTGTTTCGGGACTGTTCAGAGAGGGCGGACGTGGAAGAAAACCTTAAGACTGAAAGGTACGAAAGGTGACGTGGCTTGGTAGGAGGAGTCTGGGCTTTGGTGTCAGACCTCCCACTTTGCCCCTTAAAAACTGCAAGTCCTCTAGGCAGGTCAAACAGTCTTCTTGCCAATCCTCAGTTTCCCTGATCAGAAAATGGGGATGATACTACTGACCACCTGTAAGGATTAAGGAAATAAATATGCACTAGAAATACTGTATATGATAGTTGTATATTCTAATGAAGTCTCCCTGATCTTTTTTTTTTTTAAAACTACTTTATTGAGGTATTGGCATACAAAAAAACTGTATGTATTTAATATATACAAGTTGATGAGTTTGGAGATAAGGTACATCTGTGAAACCATCACCACAATCAATGTTGTAAATCTATCTATCACCTCCAAAAGTTTCCTTCTGCCTTCTTTATTATTATTATTTTGTTATAAGGACAGTTAACATAAGATCTACCCTCTTAACAAATTTTTACATGTACACTATAGTATTAACTACGTGACTATGCTGAGTAGTAGATTTTTAGGACGTATTCATCTTGCATTACTGAAACTTTATGCCCTTTGCCCAATATCTCCCTATTTCCCTCTCCCCCAGGCAACCATTATTCTGCTCTCTGCTTCTGTGAGTTTGACTATTTTAGATTTCATATCAATGGGACCCTATAGTATTTGTCCTTCTGGGTCAGGCTATTTCACACAGCATAATGTCCCCCAGGTTCATCAATGTTGTTGCAAATGGCAGGATTTTCTTCTTTGTTAAGGTCGAGTAATATTCCATTGTAGGTACATACCACATTTTCTTTATCCATTCATCCATCGATGGGTATTTAGGCTGCTACCATGTCTCGGCTATTGTGAATAATGCTACAATGAACAAGGGAATTCAGATATCTTTTCCAGATTTTAATTTCCAGATTATTAGAGAGTACATTATTCCTTTGGTTTATATACCCAGAAATGGGATTGCTGGATCATATGGTAGTTTTATTTTCAAATTTTTTGAGGAATCTTCATACTGTTTTCCATGATGGTTACACCAATTTACATTCCCATCAGCAGTATATACGTGTTCCCTTTTCTTCACATCCAACACTTTTATCTTTTGTTTTTTTGATAATAGCCATCTTAACAGGTATGGGGTGATATCTCATTGTGGTTTTTATTTGCAGTTCCCTGATGATTAGTGATGTTGAGTACCTTTTCAAATACCTACTGGCCACTTGTATATATTCTTTGCAGAAATGTCTATTCGGGTATTTTGCCCATTTTTGAATCAGGTTATTTGCTTTTTTGGCTATTGAATTATAGGAGTTCCTTATATGTGTTGCCTATTAACCCCTTATCAGATATCTAGTATTTTCTCCCATTCTGTAAGCTACCTTTTCATTTTGTTGATTGTTTCCTTTGCTGTGAAGAATCTTGTAGTTTAATGTAACTCCACTTGTTTCTTACTGCTTTTGTTGCTTATGCTTTTGGTGTTATAACCAAGAAATTATTCCCAAGGCCCGTGTCAAGATTTTCTTCTATGTTTTCTTCTACGAGTTTTATAGTTTCAGGTCTTGTGTGTAAGCCTTTAATCCATTTTGACTTGCTGTTTATGCATGATGTGAGATAAAGATCAAATTTATTCTTTTGCATGTGGCTATCAAGTTTTCCCAACATCATTTGTCGAAGAGACTGTCTTTTCCCTGTTTTGTATCCTTGGCACTCTTGTCAAAGATCAGATGACCATATATTTCTGGGCTCTCGGTTCTGTTTCATTGGTCCACGTGTCTGTTTTCATGCCAGTACCATACTGTTTTGATTACTGTAGCTTTGCATGTCCTTGCTTATGGGAGGCCACCAAGGAATTTCCTTAGTGAATGATCTGTGGGTCTAGTTTTTCATAGGTACCGTGTTTTTCTGAAAATAAGTCAGGGTCTTATATTTATTTTTCTTCAAGAAGACACCCTAGGGCTTATTTTCAAGGAATGTGTTATTTTCCCCTCAAAGCCTCAGCTTGCAGCACGCACGGGATGGCCGGGACCTGACAGGGGGAGCCGACCTTGTTGGTGGGGCTGCCCGCACCTTTCCAGTCACTTCTGGGATAGTAGCTGTCACGATGGGGCAGATGAGAAGGGCTGCTCGTCGTCTTTCCCGCTCCTCGACGACATGCATGGGTTGTGCAGATGCGCTGCGTAGCCACGCCCATCACTAGGTCTTATTTTCGGGGTAGGGCTTCTATTGCACACATGCTTAGAAATCCTGCTAGGGCTTATTTTATGGGTAGGTCTTATTTTGGGGGAAACATGGTACCTAAAGCCTTTACCTGCCTTTTGTATAAAAAGTTGGGGGGTGGTTCTGAGATTTTGTTTTTTCTTTGACAATGTGTTTTCTTTTGGGTCATATTGGGTTTAGGCCTCACCCTAACCCAGTATGACCTCATCCTAACTAATGACAAGTGCAAAGGCCCTATATCCAAGTAAGGACACATTCTGAGGTTCCAATGGACATGAATTTTTGGGGGACCCTATTCAAGCCAGAACAGATGCATAGCTAGGTAGTCCTTTCCTGCTCTCTATTCCTTACTCCCTCGGAGTATATTCTGTTTCTGGGGCTTTGCTAAATCTGCTTTAGAGCAAGTATAGTCCTTAATGTTTCTCATTTTCACAGACAGACATTCGCTGCACAGGTTGGGGGGTTATATTCTGCTAATGAGAGCTTTCTACCTGGGTGTGGAGTCCGTGGGCGGACTCACCTTGGAATTGCCGAATCAGCTGCTCTTTCCCAAGCCTGTCGCTGTCCCCAGCCCTGTCTCCAGTCTTTTTCTCCACTCTGAAAGAGCCACTGTTGTCCTGGAGCCCTGGCTGGTCTGTCTGCCTCATTCCTGAGCATTCCGTGGCAGCATTTTCTCCGCCCTGAGCTCTGCTGAAGGGTGCCCGTGAGTTATGTCTTCCTCTCAGCCTGTGACAATTGCCACTATCAGCCCCCCTTGCAGCAGCTGTTTGAAAATTCTCCTGTGGCACATTTCTACACGTCTCAACCACCAGAGCTGGTGGTGACAAATGCAGTGTCAATGCTTGAGCAGGCCGTTGGGGGACCCAGAGTGGTCCATGGTCCATCCTGCCATTCGCTATCAGTGCTGAAACTCTGCAAGAGGCTCAAGAAGACATCTGTGGAGAAGGGACAGTGAGCCGACAGGCTGGCTGAAGAGTAGGGCAGAAAATATAGCGGTGAGTTGCAAAGACCATTTTGGTGGCACCAGCTTGTGCTTATTTAGCCCCTGACCCCTTGGACCCTTCAGGCTGACAGCACTTGAAGAGCACCGTTTGTTTCCAGCACTGGGGGAGTTTTCATGAAAAGTCCTTATGCAGCTATGAAAATAGAAGATGTGAGTCCCTCTGGGGCCACGAAGGTGTCATTCTGCTGAAGTGTCACAGCTGTCTATGAAAGGTTGACAGTACCAGGAAATCTTAATCTAGGCCTCCCTGCACCCCATCCATGGTGAAACGTCTCTTTATGAATAGTTCCGTATGAATTTTTCTGCCTAGAGCACCACAACTACCCAAGAAGTGAAACGAACAGGCTAGACCTAAATAACTTTAACTTATGAAATTGAACTACACAGTCTGGACAAAAAGAGGAATAGATCCACCCATTTATTAAACCCTTATGTGCCAGGCACAGTACTAAGTACTGGAGATATATCAAGAAACAAGAGAGAGATACATACGGGCACTTGCAAAGCTTTGCTTCTAACTAAGCAATAAACCCCAAAGCAGGAGTGCAGGGAAGAGAGAGAAGTGTTTAATCAGGATTCTACCCAGTGCCCCGGCGTACAGAGCAGAAGATGAGAGAAGGGAATCTGCCATTAGTTTCAGAAGCTCCGTGCCTTTTATATGCACCCATCTTGCAGTTCAGCGTGTCATCCTGTGTTTACAGATCGGTACCTTTTTGTCTTTGAAACTCAAGCCAATGGATTCATCTGGTACTCCACTGATGAGCCTGGTCCAGCCCTGGAAATACTGACCATGTGGGATTTATTGACAGAAGTTATCTTGGCCTCCGGTGTGGCACTGTCTTGAGGCTTCTCAGGGAGGGTTTTGATGGTACACTGATTTCCACGTGCTCATTTCAGAGCCTTATCCTGCAAACAAGATGCCTCTCCTCTGTAATGTGGTTTGCAAATCAAAGCTACATTGTTTCACTTAACGATTTCTCTGTGACCCTTTAAAACAGGGATTTTGTCCAAGTCAAGCAAAATCAGAAATGGGAGTTGAAGACTAAAGTGATACTTAGTTGCTATGAGATTTTTATAGAAGTCAGTTAACCTTTTTGATGCTGGTTTTCTCGTGTGCAAAATGAGGTGGTTGGACTATTCGTTCTCCAGGGGACTTTCTAGATCTGAAAGCTGTAATTGGACATTGTACCGTTTCACTTTATTTTTCCCTCTTCCCTTTCGGACAGTCCAGGAGTTGGTGTGTTTTTTCCCTCCCGACACCAGTTGCGTGTGTCGACTTTTCCAAACACCACTTCTCCGACTCTCTGACACCCGCTGGGTGTTCCACAGTTCGACTCAATTCTGAGACTGACCCTGGAATTAGTGTCAGATCCCACAATTGAAAGGCTCAGTCCCACAAGGCTGCCTCCACTTCAGGTGCCAGTCGTGAGTCCTGGGCCACCTGCCCTTCTGACTGGCCGAGAATCAGGGGTCTCCACGACTCCCTCCTTAGGTTGGGTGGTTTCCCTAAAGGCTCACAGAGCTCAGAAAGACACTTTATTTGCATTTACTGCTTTATGATCAAGGATACAAATGAACAGCCAGAGGATGAGGTCCGGAAGGGTCCTGAGTACGGGAGCCTCTTTCCCCTGGAGTTGGGGTTGGGGTGCACCACCCCCTGGCACGTGGATGTGTTCCCCAACTCAGAAACTCTCCAAACTCCCCCACTTAGGGTTTTTTTATATCAGTTTCATCACACAGGCATCATTGATTATTAATTCAATTTCCAGTGCCTTCCCCACCCCAAAAGTTGCGGGGTAGGGCTGAAAGTTCCAGACACCTACATAAGGTTTGGTCTTGCTGGTGACCAGCCCCATCCTGAAGCTACCTAGAGCCATCAAGAATCCAAGAATCCAAGAATCGGCCAGGCGTGGTGGCTCACGCCTGTAATCGCAGCACTCTGGGAGGCCAAGGCGGGAGGATCTCTCAACGTCAGGAGTTCGAGACCAGCCTGAGCAAGAGTGAGACCCCCGTCTCTACTAAAAATAGAAAGAAATTAATTGGCCAACTAAAAATATATAGGAAAAAAAATTAGCCAGGCACGGTGGTGCATGCCTGTAGTCCCAGCTACTCGAGAGGCTGAGGCAGGAGGATCGCTTGAGCCCAGGAGTTTGAGGTTGCTGTGAGCCAGGCTGACGCCACGGCACTCTAGCCCGGGCAACAGAGTGAGACTGTCTCAAAAAAAAAAAAAAAAAAGAATCCAAGAATCATTAAACCCAAAAGGTGAACCTCATTAGAACCAAAGGTGCTCTTATCACTCCTACGACTCAGGCAATTTCAAGG
>CAUYPO010006059.1:0-10243 GCA_963574435.1 Cheirogaleus major | reverse complement strand
TAGTCTGCTATGATACCAGCTACATCTAGATTACAAGCCTTATCAAAGGCGATGAAACCTACATTTGCATTGGCCTCGCAGACACAGAAGGAGCCGTCATCTTTCATCAACAGGTCAATGCCACACACATCCATCCCCAGGATATTAGACACCTGGATAGCTAGCTGCTTTCCTTGTTCACTCAAAGAGCACATCATCCCCACACCACCTGGCAAAAAAGAAACAAGAGAGAAAGTTACCAAAATGATAAACTTTTGGAGTTTAATTAAAGTTGGCCTCCAAGGCTAACCTTCTCTTCTAAATTAGTAGTGAAAACAAAGGTGTTAATCTAGTGTAAAACTATTAAATGATTTCAGCAAAACTGGAATGTGAAGCCCGTTAAGTAGGGATTGCCTGTTTTGTTCACTGCTATATACGAAATAGTGCTATAAGCCGGGCATGGCGGCGCGTGCCTGTAGTCCCAGCTACTCGGGAGGCTGAGGCAGGAGGATCGCTTGAGCCCAGGAGTTTGAGGTTGCTGTGAGCTAGGCTGATGCCACAGCACTCTAGCCCGGGCAACAGAGTGAGACTCTGTCTGTCAATCAATCATTCAATCAACCAATCAATAAATAGTGCTATAACAGTACATGACATTTAGGAGGCACTCAAAACTATTTGTTCATTGAATGAATGACTCAAGAGGGAATAGGAAGGGAAGTTAAAACTGTTCTAATTTTCTCATTGGAAAGAGGGAACAAGGGATGATGGGGAAAGTGAAGGCATGCCAAAGACTTCATCCTATTATGATGGCACAGTGAAGGAGTAATGAAAGAGTATCCGGGAAAATTGTTATCTTCTCAAATAATAGTAAAGAATGTATGTCTGACTATGAGCATAGGGAAAGAGGTAACAATTAATGCAATGCAAAACTATGGCTGATCTTCTAAATTAGCTGGGTTTGGAGATAGGAGTAAAAATAGAAATAACAGTACCTTTCAAACCAGCAAATATTTAAAAAGAAAAAGGAATGCTTTTTAAGTTAAACAATAAGCACAACATAAGACTAAAGGAATAAAATAAAATGTATTAGTAATAACATTAAAAATGGACTGAAATCTCCCATTAAAAGATGGAAACTTGTCAGATTGGAATAAAAAACAGTTATTAATATATGATATTTATAATAGTTCAAACAAAATGATAAAGAAAATTTGAAAACTAAAGGGAATGGGCAAAAAGATACAGGGCAAAGGCAAAACAAACTTTACTTCATAGCCTTACGTGTGTGTGTGTGTGTGTGTGTGTGTGCGTGCGTGTATATACACACACCTTTTTCCCTTTGTCAAAATATTAACAATGAGTAATCATGATGGCTACAAAGAAAAACTTAACAAAGAGACTTTATAGGCCACATTCTCTGACAATAATCCAAGAAAATCTTAAAGTAATGGTAAAAGAAACTAAAAGAATATTAACTACTTCAAAATTGTAAAATTGATCCCTTGAATTAAAAATGAAATCACAAAGGAAAATGAGACCATCTGTAAAGAAAAGATAAACATTGTGAAAGTTCCCCAGAGGAAAATGTTTAACATGAAATGTTTTTATTTTGAAATAAGAAATTAGATGTTCTTTGCAAAAGAAACTAGAAAGAGATTTAATAAAAACAAAAAGTGAAATGAATAATTAGAAATTTAAAAAACCCCAAAAGCTAGTCTGTTAAGACTAAGAATGATAATAAAGACAGACTCGGAAAGGAGATAAAAAGCAGCATATGAAAATACCTCATGACTCCTTTTGGCAAAAAATGTGATACTTATAACAAATGGATGATTTCTAAGCAAATGATAAATTTCCAAAACTGACCCAAGAAGATGTGGCAAACTTTAACAGGCCAATTATCACAGAAGGGATTGGGAAAGTGATAAAAGAGCTACTGGAAAAGGAACCAGTACCAGATGGGTTCACAGCTCATTTTTATTTAGCTATCCTTTATTCCAATGTAACTTTACCAATATAGATTGCTCTAGGAAAAGACTACAAGTTTGCCAATACATTAAATAAAACTAGCATAAACTTAATATCAATTGTGATCAAGGAGTTTTAAAAAAATATTATGGGCTAGCTAAGAGCTATGGCTCACGCCTGTAATCCCAGCACTTTGGGAGGCCAAGGTGGGAGGATTGCTTGAGGTCAGGATTCTAGGCCAGCCTGGTCCATAGTGATACCTCATCTCTACAAAAAATTTTTAAAAATTAGGATGTGGTGGCATGCCTGTAGTCCCAGCTACTTGGGAGGCTGAAGTGGAAGGATTGCTTGAGCCCAGATGTTTGAGGGGGCAGTGAACTATGATAACACCACTGTATTCTAGCCCTGGCAGCAGAGAGAGAGACACTGTTCCCCGTCCCCTCCCACTGCCAAAAAATCATGGGACAATCTTACTTAAAAAAATGGATGAAAGTACTCTAAGAATACGAAAAAACGGAATTCAGTCATAAGCTATCACCAATCCAAAGGAGGATTGGTGCAAGGGTAGTTTAAAAAAAATGTTTTTAATCTAAAATGTATCAACATAATCAATTACATCAAGAAATTAAAAGCGAAAACCACACAGAAATTATCTTAACAGAAGCCAAAATGGCACTGGAAAAACCTGACAATCATTCCTGCTAAAAACCCTAGTAAAAATCTCCTTAAATAAAATATCCTCAATAGCAAAATATTAAATCTAATTCCATGGAAATCAGAAACCAGAGATCATTGCAGCAATTATGACTTAACAAGGCATTACAGGGCCTAAAGCAGTGGTTCATTCTCAACTGAGGAGAATTTGGAAATTGTATGGAGGCATTTTTGGTTGTTTGAGATTTGGAGGAAGATCTAACAGTTATTGGTCCAAAATGCTAAATAAAAAAGACAAACTACCCAAAGTGAACAAATATAATGAAAAACAATACATATACAAGATAAATAAAAGTGACCAATAAACTATAGCAGCACTGGTGGGGAAAGAGGGAGAAGGGTATTTTAATACACTGCAAGTTGAAATGTACAATGTTCTTTTGAAAAATATTCTGGTCACATTTATTAAAACTAAAAATACATATATTTTGATCCAGTAACACCTACACTGAGACTCATCAAGATAAAAGCACCAGTATGCAAAAAAGGTATATTTACAAGAATATTTATAGGATTATTGTTCACAATAGTAAAAGCTGAAAATAAATTGCAAATCGATAAGGGCATGGATATATATGGTAGGTGAAAGGAGAGCAGGAGAGGTTAAGAAAAAAGAGGAAAGGCCGGGCGCGGTGGCTCGCGCCTGTAATCCTAGCACTCCGAGAGGCGGGAGGATCGCTCAAGGTCAGGAGTTCGAAAAAGATCCAGCCATATACCTGAAACCATCTTTAGATTACTTCTAATACCTAATGCAATATAAATGCTACAAGAATAGTTGCTATACTGTATTGTTTAGGGAATAATACCCATTTTCTTTTCCCTGAGTATTTCTGATCCATGGTTGGTTGAATCCACAAATGCAGAATCCATGGATACGGAAGGCTGACTGTATTTGTAAAAAAAAAAAAAAATAGAATAGCTTGAAAGGTGATTTCCTGGGATAAATGCAGTTGTCTAACATGTAGTGGAATATTTGTAAGGTGTCTGTGTATATAATTTCACATAACTAAAATCATATTATTGTTAATAAACAGAAGAGACAGAGCGTAATAGTTTTAAAAGTTTAAATTCATGACATTCATTTGAAAATCTAAATGGTGTCTGCACAGCTTCCATGTAAATCTTTCCAATTTTGGAGGCAACTTTGGCATTCCAATGTAAAGATTTCCATGTAAATCTTTCCGATTTTGGAGTATTCAAAAAGTAGCAAAATGGGGTAGTTAACAGGTCAATACTGGAGCTAAATAGTTTAGATTTGCATTCTGGTTACACCATTTATGACATCTACTACCTTAAGCAAGTTACTTGACTGTTCTGTGTCTTGGTTTCCTCGTATGTTAAAATAAGAGTAATAATAGTAACTACAGAGAGACTGTGTGGATGAAAGAATACACAGAAAGCATTTAATACAGTACCAGAGATGTTAATTGCTATTTTTGTTAATAACGAATATAGGAGAATACACGTCAGTTAAAAAAAGGGTCCCTAAGAATAGGGTAATGAGGGCATTCAATTTTGAGGAACAAGCTAGAGTGGCTCTTGTTCTATCAGATATGTAGGCATAATGCCAGAAGAATGAAGACTGATATTCATATAGGAAAAGATGGGTACAAAAGACTAGATGACCCCAATACAGACCAATGAATATATGGAAATTCAATGCATTACAAACCGGTGATAAACAGACTATTCAATGAGTAGTGCTGGTACAACCAGTTATTCATTCCGACAAAAGAAAACAGGATTTCTATCATCACACTAAAAAACAAAATCAATTTCAGGTAGGTAGTTATTTGTAAGAGCCTGGAGTTCATGGAGGAAGCCTAAATTTGAGCTAGAAATTTGAAAATAATAAGTGCATAAATGGTACTGCTGACAAGATTACTAAGACACTGATATAAACAGAGAAGAGAAAAAACCGAAAGACTAAGTTCTGATGTACTTCATCAGTTAAGGGAGCTGAGAAAAATACACATTTAAGTAAATCAAAAACAGCAATCTTGTTTGGACCAATGGCTAAAATGGGTGAAGATGCAGCTTAACAAATTCCAATTATACACAAAATAAGTATGTCACCAAAGAAGGACTCTCTAACTCTAGTCAGACATCTATACATGTGTGAATTTGGTTACAAATTGAGCCTAGGTGAAGCAAATTTATTTGATTCAGTGAACTCCAATTCCATTATTAGGAAAACTCAGAACTATATTTATTACATTGATGGTATGTCTATAAATCATATTTACACAAGAAAAAGATAATACGTTTTTCAACTTACATGTATGAATGCTCACTTGACTAGTAATACTACTATATATGCTAGAAAGACATCTGCATTGTTTTTACCTAGTGAGCAGTTGCTTTGCATCCTCCCATCTGTTGAACAACGTAACATGGTGCCAACCACACGGCCTCCGACAACAATGACACGTACATCCCGTCCATGAGACTCTTTAACATACTTCTGGAACAAGTAAGGAGCTTCATGGCGAATAAGATGACTTAGATCAGCCAAATGGTGCTTATCTCGGGCTAAGAAAACAGCTTTGCCTGTGATTGAAAAAAATAAATAAATTTGTGGGTAGCTAGTATCTACTATTATCTGAACTTTCTTATGTCTCAGTTTGCTCTTTTAGAACCATTTATACTTTTTTTTTTTTAAGTTTTCCTTGTTTCAATTAAAGTAATTTAGTCATGGTAATTAGTTAGACAATGCAAAAATGTATAAAGACAAGGTTAATAATTTCTTTATACCACTCCCCCAAATCTCCAAACTTTTAAGAGTAAACTAATTTTATTTTGGTGTATGTTGTGAAGTAGAGGTCTAGATTCATACTTCTCTAGGTTAGCCAAGAATGCCATCCTCATTTGTTAGCAAAACTTTTACCCTCTGAATTAAAACCTAAATGTTACATATTATTAAATATACTGTAGTAAATGAGTATATTGTATTAGTTTATAGTAATATAGCAGCATGTTATTATACACTTTGATTTATTTCTGAATTCTCTAGCCTGTTCTACAGCTCTGTTTGTCTATTTTTGTGCCAATGCAAGTGGTTGTTTTTATTATGTGGTCATAAATTCCTCCTGTAGGGGAAAGGGAGAGAAGGAAAAGGATGGAATCTGTTGCTTCCAGTTGAATCTAGAAGGGCTTGTGGTTGCTCTGGCCAACAGAATATAGCAGAAGTAATTCTATATGACTTTGGAGGGCAGGTCATAAAAGGTCATGCAGCTTCTTTGTTCACTATAGCATTCACTGTAGGAGGCCTGAGACTCCTGTCTGCAATAATGGAAAAGCCAAATATAACGAATCCAGTCAACGGTCCCAGCTGAACTCTGATCCAGCCATCCCCTCAAGGCAGTAAGCATGTGTTGTACTTGGATTTATTATCATTTTATGACTTAAAAATTCTTTCTTAATCCAAAGTCATTAAGATACTTGCATATACTATCTTATGAAGTTTTATAGTTTTGCCTTATACATTTAAGTCTTCAAACTACATAAATCGAGAGGGTATGATTGGAGTTACTGACCTAAAGTCCTCATATTGTTGATGAGGAAGACAGAGACATTAGCTTGAGTCTAAGTTAGGTATGCATGTTACAATTTTTAGGATAACCAGTAAACATAAATAGCTTCTAGCCAAACCGAACAACTCATAGTAGCTTTCTGTAATTTTGAGGTATTATGCACCTAAACACTTTCCCTCTAATTTTTCTTCAGAAGCCCTGTTTCAAAATCACCCATATTAATTCACAAGAGTAATTTCAAAATTATATATCACAGCAGGAACTCATACACACCTCTATGACCCCGGGTATTCTTCACTACCATTGGGAACTCCAGTACTTCTGCTTCATCTATCATTTTAGCAAAATTTTCGTGGCCACCTGGTTTGAACAAAAAAAGAAATTTAAGAAGAATGGCAGGACAAGTGTTTTGTGATCAATTTTATTTACACTAAAGACAACAGCACAAGGCAGGTAGAAGGTAAGAGCCTGATGGTTACCTTCTGTTTTTCTTAGAAAAATAAATAAAATATTGAAAGTATAACTGAATTATCATTTAAAACAACCACACCTTTTAAAATGAATAATGGCTATCAAACTATATATATTCTGATATCCAACTGAAAGAAATAAAATCTTTCAGCGAAACTGAGTTTCCTAATTCTATACCATTTCATATTTTTCTCCCTTATTCCTCTACCACACAAATAATAAAAGCCTGAAGATTTACTTTAATATATCCACTTTCCTGGTTGGATTAAAAAACTGAAGAATGAGTTGGTTAAGAAGACTTGTCCAAGATTGAAGAGATGCTGCACACACATACATACCCTCTTTATTATCAAACACATAGCAATATTTCTTATCTTCATTGTTAATCAGAGTTCTTTCTACATTGAGGAAACTTAGCATCCATGGGTTAAACCTTGCTTATTACTATTTTTATTGCCCAGGAACAAATGATACAATAGCAAGATTAGGGCAAAAATAGATTGTAGTTATAAAAATCAGCATGAAGATAAAGAAAAATTAAGTCAGGAGAAAGTTCATTAAACAAATGCAGTACGAGTAATTTATAGCTTGGAAAATTATGATGATTTAGTCACCAAATCTTAATCCATCATTAGAACAAAGGTAATATTTGCTAATCTGGTTAATCTTTTTCCTTTCCATTCCCATAAAATCAAAATTGTAGAGCCATGATCTAAGCTATAATATCCCCAAAGCATTAGAAAGATAAAATTCAAGTTTAATTCATTAATTCTGTCTCTTCTTGCGCAATTGCTAAAAGTAGCAAGTGCATTCACACATGCTACAAAGGCTTGGAGGTTCCCTTCTTTAAAATATTTACAATAAGAAGAGAACAGGGGTTTCTTTTTAAAGCCTCACTAAATCTCCAAGCATTCTACTGAACATTTACTTGGAGAAATACCTTTACAGAAAACTCTGTACTGATTTATAGTAAGTCTGATCTTTTCCAAACCAGAAGAACTGGAAGAACAGGAAATTCACTAGCATAACATTGTTTAGAGCAGTGCTTCTCAAAGTGTGGTCCTGTAACCTGTGCCTGTTTGTGACTTGTTTGCTACTGATACATGGTTAAATAAATATAAAAGTAAGAGTAAGCACTAGAAGCTTTTATAGCCATCTGGCATTGCTATATTTCCATTGTATTTACATGAGTATTAATCCACGGCAGATTGACCTTTTTTAAAAAATGATCCTTCACCACAAATAGTTTTAGAAGCATTGCTTTATACACAGAAAAGTAACATTTTCTTAAAATAAATTATTTATGAGGTGTTATCAAGAAAATACTGAAGACAATGAGAAATTAAACAGAGATGTCAAATTCTATTATCTTTTACCTCAGAAGCTGACAAAGTAGGCCCTGCCTGTGGGCCAAATTTGGCCTAGTGCCTGTTTTTAATGAATAAAATTTTATTGGAACAGAACCACATTCATTTTTTTAAGCATTGTCTATAGTAGCTTTCACACTACAACATCATTACTAAGATCACCACAGAGAACTTAAGGCCTATAAAGCCTAAAATATTTATGATCTGGTCCTTTACAATAAAAGTCTGCTAACCCCATCTACCCCATTTCGTGGAACTAATCTTGGACGCGATTCATAATTTTCCTGCCCAGTTTGTTATAACCGAAAGTCACTTCTATAAGAAGTTCTTTCATGTTTACAAATTTAGCCTATTGGTTTAGTATGGCTTTCAAAATTACCAGTGCTCTAACATTTAGGCTACACATTCTCACTAGTGATCTCACCATAAGAGAAAGTATCTGGCAGGGGAACGCCATGGCCAGCCAACTCTTGAAATGTCCAGAATTTATTAACACAGTTCAGGATGGCTTGAGGTCGATTCATCAATCGGCATCCCATCTTCTCTAGATGGCGCAAAACAGTGATGTCACTATCACTTTGCACCCAAGGAGTTGGTACTCTCACTACCACCACTTGAGGGTAGGCAGTGATTAGTTCTCCGTTGATCCGTAGACCTAAAGTATATAAGAAATAAAATCAAAACCAACAGAAGGGAATACACAATAAAACAGAGGAACACTAAATACCAAAGCCTGGATTACAAAACTAAATGCATTATTTTGTTAATACTGGATTGGGAGAGATATTGCTCCATAAGAAAAAAGAAAATTTAATTAGAAAAATCACTGCACTGGTTAAATAAATTATGGCACATGCAACTACAATGAATTACTATACAGCCATTAAAAAGAATGTCATAGGCCAGACACAGTGAGTCACGCCTGCAATCCCAGCACTTTGGTAGGCCAAGGCAGGAGGATCACTTGTGGCCAGGAATTCTGAGACCAGCCTGGGCAATCCAGCAAGACCCAGTCTCTACAAAAAATAAAAAATTAAATGGGTGTGGTATTATGCACCTGTAGTCCTAGCTATTTGGGAGGCTGAGACAGAGGATTGCTT
Organism: Cheirogaleus major; assembly: GCA_963574435.1. Taxonomy (NCBI): domain Eukaryota; kingdom Metazoa; phylum Chordata; class Mammalia; order Primates; family Cheirogaleidae; genus Cheirogaleus; species Cheirogaleus major. The sequence continues at coordinate 1,111 of CAUYPO010006059.1, read as the reverse complement.
GAGCCCAGGAGTTCAAGGTTGCAGTGAGCTATGTTTATGCCACTGCACTCTAGCCTGGGCAACAGAGTGGAACCCTGTCTTTAAAAACAATAATAAATCCAGATACATAGTTTTTTTTTTTAAAGACGGCAACTCTGAGAATAAGTTGTATTTGTCTATATATATGCATATAAAATACATGAAAGGATAAATGATATAACTGGCTTCCTCTGAGTGTAAGTGGGTGGCAAGGCAGGAAGAGAAAGGCAAGAGAGAGAACTTTAGCACTGTGCTTCATGCAATCTCTACGTACAATATATTTCGTATGCTCTTTTTTTCCTAAAGTGAAGATGATCATATGCCTCTATAACGAAATAAGAAAAATTTTAAGTTTCTTAAACTTTTATCCAATACCATTCTATTTAGGGAGGCCCCAAATAAAGGAACAAAGTATTTATGAGTTGTTCCTTAAAACTTATTTTCATTTAAAAATTATATATATATACAGTTGTCCCCCAACCCTCTTATCTGCAGGGGATACGTTAAGATCCTCAGCTGGCCTGGTGCGGTGGCTCATGCCTACAATCCTAGCACTCTGGGAGGGCGAGGCGGGCGGATCGCTCTAGGTCAGGAGTTTGAAACCAGCCTGAGCAAGAGTGAGACCCCGTCTCTACTAAAAATAGAAAGAAATTAATTGACCAACTAACAATACATATACAAAAAATTAGCTGGGCATGGTGACACGTGCCTGTAGTCCCAGCTACTCGGGAGGCTGAGGCAGGAGGATCGCTTGGGCCCAGGTGTTTGAGGTTGCTGTGAGCTAGGCTGATGACACGGCACTCTAGTCCAGGCAACAGAGTGAGACTCTGACTCAAAAAAAAAAAAAAAAAAGAATAGACATCACTTGATAATATTCAGGTGGCTGCCATTGTCCAAGTGTCTATTTGTATTGACACTTTGAGCTTGGTTTGGGTTTTTTAAGCTTGAGACAGTGGCTAATAACAGAAAATTTAAAAAGATTAGTTAAATGTAACAGATGCTCTTATAAAGTGAGAATTATTTACAGTTTAGAGGGTATTATATAAGTAATCCTCTTCATTAAGAAAATGGTAAAGACCATTACTTGGAGCTA
>CAUYPO010006057.1:0-18482 GCA_963574435.1 Cheirogaleus major | reverse complement strand
CCAGAGCTGTCTGGTAGTGTCACAGCCAGGATGTGAAAGGCTCTGGAGACCGTGCGTCTGTGCCGTGCTCTTTGGCCACAGCCCTCTGAGGATGTGTTAATTTGACACGAGCTATTCCAGAGTCACTCTTCATTTGTACTTCGCTATGATATGGCCCCAGTCCTTTTTGTTTTTCTTTTTGACACAGAGTCTCACTCTGTTGCCCGGACTAGAGTGCCGTGGCGTCAGCCTAGCTCACAGCAACCTCAAGCTCCTGGGCTCAAGCGATCCTCCTGCCTCAGCCTCCCGAGTAGCTGGGACTACAGGCGTGTGTGCCACCATGCCTGGCTAATTTTTTCTATATATATTTTTAGTTGTCCAGCTAATTTCTTTCTATTTTTTTTTTTTTTAGTAGAGACGGGGTCTCGCTCTAGCTCAGGCTGGTCTTGAACTCCTGAGCTCAAACGATCCACTCGCCTCAGCCTCCCAGAGTGCTAGGATTACAGGCATGAGCCACCACACCCAGCCAAAAAATTCTTAAGTAATGTTCAAGTTCTTATTTTCCCACAGTTCCCATTGCAAAAGTGTTATCCTTTACAATCACACAAAATATATTAGTGGCACAACTTCATGTAGTCACTTAGTTTTCTTTCTTATGAATTTGAGTATGTGTGTGTGTGTGTGTGTGTGTGTGTATGTGAAAGAGAGAGAGAGAGCCCATTATGCTTATCTAGAAATGTAACCCTAAAATTCCAAAATATTTAAATATTTTCAATTCAATAAATACTTTAATATGTGTATCATTTAGAAATTGTGTTCACCCACTAGTAACGGCAACTGGAAATAATAGTGTCTTAAACAAGGTAGATGTTATTACTCTCGAGTAAGGAAGTGCAGAGGGAGCATCCCAGAAAAGGTATAGTATCCACAGTCATCATGGACTCAGGTTCCTGCTGCCTTAATCTTTCGCTATTGTAACATGAGGCTTCCATTCTTAATGTTGCCCTTTGGCCCAAGATGGCTGCTGGAGGTCTAGGCATCTTGTCTGCATTGTAGGTCAGGAGTCCAAAAAACAAGGATCCTACCCAGAAGTCTCACACAACACTTCCACTTATAGGCCAGAACTTAGTCACATGACGCACTTAGCTGAAGTGGGGATTGGCAAACAGCTTTTGGGCTGGGCTCACTGCTCAGGATCCTGTTACAAAACAAGAAGAGCATGGAGTAGCAACTAGAATGTAATCATTCTTTTTCTTTGCCTTTAAGAATTAAAAGGCAAAGATCAACAATAGGGAGAAAATATAGCATGATTTTTAAGTCAATTTGCTTGACTATGTAAATTAAATGGATGGATTTGATGGCACTAAGTTCTCTCTTTTTTGAAGCTTAAAGAGGAATTTAAAACTTTAAAAAATCACTATGGGTTATATTTAAAGTCTAATATAAATTTCCCTTTGTTCTAAAAAGTTCATCCTATGATGAAAATGTGGCTATTGGTTATTGTCAGTAGAAAGAGAAGTTTAATCTTATTCTATCAACTACTTATTCTCACTCTCTCTCTCTCTCTTTCTGTCCCCTCCCCTCAATCACCCCACACTCCCCACAGCTCCGCTTAATTTAAGAGCCAATTTTTTAGCCGTTAGCGTTCCAAAAATACATCCTGTATAAAGTCTCCATCAGCCGAGTGAAGTTTAGAATTAAAACAATTTTCTGAATAATCCAGACAGAAAGTCCACTTTCACTTCTATTATTCAAATAATTCAGATAACACCAAGAGTTTTGCTAGAATTTCTTTGGTAATTGTGTTGTTTTTCAACTTTACAATCCCAGGGTCATTGCCCAATAACAGGTTTACTTTTGATTTTTGTAAGCAATATTGGGATATATTTTTTTTCCTTGAAGACTCCTATAATTCCCAGATATTTGAGCCTTAACTTTTTAACCACTTTCTAATTTTTAACTTTAATCACCCTGCCTTTTCCTCAGTCTCACCCCAGTAACCCCAATAAAGGCAGATCATAAGAGCAAATTTCCAAGAGCCCTGCCCTACTTTCCTTCTTAAGAACATAGCTACTCCCTCCTCTTTAATAATTCCATGAATTGGGCTTCCTCTGTCCAAAGCCATAGGTATTATTTGGAAATATTTTTAACTATCCTGAGTTTGGTATCCTGATTCAGAGGATTAATGAAAATGATTGCTTTATATCAATTTTTTAATTTAAATAATTATCTTTTTAGCAACATCATTCTCAGTTTTTAATTACAACATTTGGAAGGAAAAATAGATTTCTTACATTGATGAATTATAATGTTTAATCCATATACTATCCTGCATATTTGAAGATAATCCTATAAATGGTGATGACAGAGATAGTAACTGACACAATCCATCTCCCTCTTTTTATTTCATAATAGAAAACCAATTTATTATAGTGACTATGAATATTACTAAAAGTCCACATTTCCTAGTCTCATTTGCAGCCATATATGCCCATGTGACTATGATCTGGCCAATAAGATATAAGCAAAAATGTAAGGACCATGTAGGAGTTTCCTTAGAAAGAACTGACTTATCCAAGAGAATGACCCTTTTGTCCTCTCTTTCCTCCTCCTGCTGCTGGTTTGCAATAGAGAAATGATGTCTGTAAGAAAACAACCCTATTAGACCATGAAGTGACCTTGTAATTGGAACCTAAGTGCTGAGGATGGTGGAATAAGACAATAGAATCCAGGTCTCTGATGACACCATGAAGTCACAGTAACAACCCTGATGTTCCTACCCCTAGACTTGTTCTCAAGAGAAAGAAAGAAATTTCTATCCTGATAAATTGCTGTTGTTTGGGGTATTTCTATCAAATACAACTGATCATAATCCTGATGACTATTAATTTAATTGAAATGACTGATTTGCTTCAATAGTTTCTTTTACACTGTGATCACACATACACTACTTTAAAATGTTTTTCTGAAGACATCATTTACAGTGGTTTTTGTTTTCTCTTTTGCTTTATGCTGTAGAATACTACAAGAAGTTTTCTATATGATATCCATTCTCCATTTTTTTCTTAATGACAGAACCACAATTTTGTTTAAGGTAGCAATGTGCCCAGCTTACATACTAGGCATGACCATAGGACACATCTCTATCCAATGACTTATGAGAAGTAATATACTAGGGATTCTGGGAGGGTCTTTACTTTCCTAACAAGTCCTTTGCCTTTCTTCCTTCCTGTGAGTCTAGAGGATAGAGTATCCATCTTGAAACCAAAAGTCAACAGATATAAAGACAAATGCCACAAGCTAAGGATGACAGAGCAGAAAGATATTAATAGGAAACTAAAACATTGGTAATCTCACTGTCATTGTATAAGCCCTGAACTGCCCACATCCAAACTTCTTGTTTGAGGACAAAAATAACCTCCATTGCCTTTAGGCATTGCCATTGGATTTCCATTGCCTCAGTTTCATGAAACTGAACAGAATTAAAAAATTATACCATATGACAGCCCTTTTCAACAGGGGCCACACCATTCCTGATAGCTGCTAATGAGCCTAGTTTGTTAGAAGCAATGGTTTTTCGGTAGTATACCAAGGTGATACATTTTTGCCATGGTATATTGCAGAATGGTAGATTGAAGTAATTTCATGTCACTATATACTAATTTTTCAATTCATAAACTGTTTAAACTTGCTCAATATCTCTCTATATATGTACAATATGTATATAAACAAACTTGATAATGTATATTTCCAAGATTTTTATTTCTAACATTTTTCAGCAATCGGCAAAAGAAATAAAGCTTTTGATTCAGTCAAACACTACAGATAGATATTTCATGTAGGAAAGGATTTAATGCAAAGTCTTAAAGGTTTATACAATAATTAGTAGGGCTGGGAGACAAAGGTCCAGGGGCTATTGCTAGAGTTTGAAAAATTAGGAAGGGCAGGAATCACAAGGAACCACCACCAATGATGTCTCTGACCTGTGGCAACAAGGTAAGTCTTGGGACGTCCTTATGCCCAGAAGCTCCTGACATAATGTTCCGACTGCCATTAACTGAGAGTAAAGGTTTCTCCTTCTCATCCACCTCCCAAATTTTGCAACAGTGCCTCTCATTAGCAGAATTTATTTTGGTGCAGTCTCTAAGCCATTTAACATACTTTCTGGGGTACTCAAATACAAAGAAGAGAATTATTCTATGTATTTGTTCATTCAGCCTGTCAAAAATAAAATCTGGTCAAATTAAATATTTTTAAAGTTTATCATACATACGAAAGAACGGATTGCAGCCTGGGAAACCCCAAACTGAAAGTGGTGAGAGGAAGCACAGAGTCATGGCGTTATTATAAGTTGGCTTATGATGCAAAAATGAGGAGGTTGTTTAACTTTTATAATAATTGGTTATTAACATGGGGGTTTTCAGATGGCAGAGAATTGGTTCAAAGTGATCCTCTTTTACCATTTTTAGAAGGTGAGTTAAGTTGAATTTATGGTTATTCAAGGCATTTACAAGAAATAATTTAAGTTTTGCTTATGTGGCCAAACTGGTTTTATCTGCTCAGAAGATTCTAAAGTCTAGTCTCCATTTTATTTTGTTTTAACAATCCATTCGTTCATTGAGTCTGTTAGATTGAGAAATGCCTGTCTCTCTAAATAAGACAAAGTATGTAAAAATACTTGTGACATATATTATTCCTTTAACTCCATTAACAAATCTCAAGTATGAGTTCCCTGCGATATCCTTCAGGTTACTAAGGAGACCGCATGGTAGTCCTGTCAGGGTAGATGTTTTGACAGTCCCAAAGTCACAGAGCAAATGTCAGCTTGCATAAGTGTCCATGTACTTCAAACTATATTTTTGCATCTAGACTCCTAAGATTTCTGAAAACTAGTATCAATAACATTTCTGAAAAATCAGACCTTATTCTTCACAATTGCTTATTGCTTTAAGCATCATCTAATGTCCCAGGGAGAGTCACATAAGACTACTGAGAATATAGAATATTACATAAAAATTATTAAAATTAATCAGTCCTCAAAACATTAGGTTTGTATTTTCTCATTAAAATCTTCATATATTTAAACTACTCTTTTAAACAATAGCCACTAACTTAAACTTATTTTACACTGAGTTTTAGGTAGTATTGAAAGATGAGGCCTCTTTTTGGCCTAATTGTCTTCTATAGTTGCCTAAAGTGACTTTACATCTTTCTGGGTAACTATTCATTCTGTTTAGCTTTACTTAAAATATGAGAGGTGTGAGTTTTACTTGTCTAGCTTAGTTATATAAATCTAATATCAAGTGTATAGGTGTTTTTTCTTTGACAGTGCACGCATTACTAAAAAAAAAAAACACACATTCTGTAAAATTATGCATTTAAAAAACCTGACAACTTAAGAAGATAGAAAGATAAGCCACAGACTGGGATAAAATCTTAGCAAAAAAAATATCTGATGAAGGACTTATCCAAAATATACAAAGAACTCTTAAAACTCAACAATAAGAACACAGCCCAATTAAAAAGTGGAAGGCTCTGAACAGACATATAACAAAAGAAGATATGCAGATATAAAATAATCATATAAAATTACCAAACCATTATATACTTATTAGAATGGCTACAATCCAAAAACACTGACATTGCCAAATGTTGAGGAAGATATGGAGCAACATTGCTGGTGGAAATGCAAAATGAGATAGCCGCTTTGGAAGACAGTATGGTAGTTTCTTATAATGCTAAACATTACCTTATCATACAATCCAGTAATCATGCTCTTAGTTATTTACCAAAATGAGTTAAAAATTTTATGTCTGTGCAGATGCTTATAGCATATTTATTCATAATTGCCCCAAATTGGAAGCAACCAACATATCTTTTAATAGGTAAATGGATAAACAAACTGTGATATATCCATACAATGCAATATTACTGAGAAATAAAAAGAAATGAGCTATCAAGCTACAAAAAGTCATGAAGGAAGTTTAAATGCATATTGCTAAATGACAGAAGCCAGTCTGAAAAAGCAACAGAGTCTGTACGATGCTATATATATATTCTGGAAAAGACAAAGCCATAGAGATGTTAAAAAGATCACTGGTTTCCAGGGGCTTATGAGGAGAAGAGGAAAGAATGAATAGGAGATAGTGATATGAGACTACTTTGTATGAAAATACAATGGTGGATACATGGCATAATGTATTTGTCAGAACTTATACAACTGACCAACACAAAGAATAAACTCCAATGTAAAGTATGGACTTTAGTTAATAATAATGTAACAGCATTCATTTATCAATTGTTAACAAATGTGCCACACTTTTGTAAGATGTTAATAATAGATGAAACTGTGGGAGAAAGGGAAGGGAGAAATATAGGAACTTCCTGTACTCTCTGCTTGACTTTTCTGTAATCCTAAAACTGCACTAAAAAATTGTCTATTCAATAAAAAAAAATAACAGACAAGATTTAGGGAAAAAATCATGTTAGGGAAAAACCAACAAAAATCCTACACAACGTCACAACCAGAGTGCTACAAAGACATTTATAAACCTAATAAAAATGCTAGCACAGTTAAAAACACAAGTTAAGATATATATTACAATATATATTTGGAATTCCGCAAATGTGTTTTAGTTAAGAAAGAATGATGGGACAAGTACAAAGAAAGGTCGAATTATGAAAAGAAGGACAAATGCACAAAGATCAGGAAGAATTATGCAACACACATTTTCAAGACAGAGCATGTGGTCAAACTGAGCCAAGAGGAAAAAGTGTTTGTGAATGGCATTGTGCTTGCATTGTGCTTGCCTCCACAACTTATTGCATTCAGCTGTGTTAGTGGATTTAGCATTCAGCCGCTTTCACTTGGTAGTCAACACATTAATGTATTAGGGAAAATCCTGTGTAAAACAATTGATTTCCACATTCTATTGACATCCCTATTTGCCAATTATGTATCAAGTGACTCATTACAGAAGCATACATTATAACAGGAAAAAAAACTGTTTTTGTTTCTCTGTTTCTTTAGCCAAGCAAAATAACTTAAGCTAATTACCATATATTATATTGTAGTTATGGCTCACACATTCGTGGAGATTGTGCCCAAGGTATCCTATCATACTCATTAGATTCAATAGTAAATATAGTAGAGGGCTGGAAGTACACTTTAAATGAAACAATTTAAGGCTACGGGCAGTAAAATTAAAACCAATTAATTAAAGGAAACTTCATTTAAATAGATTACTTTGAACTGAAACATTTAGTGCATTTTTCTTTGCAGAAAAGTTTAGCAGCAGACATAACATCTCATTTTCAATGGGACTCATCAAATAGACCAGCAATAGATCATTAACTACACTGAAGAGTCATCATGCTCAATTCACTTATGAGTCCACACACTTAGATAATTTCTTTACTGTTGACAAAATCCCACTCAGTCATTTTCTAATCAAATCTAATCATCCTATTACTGTACTCTCTAATCTTATTTCAGCACATTCAACATTGACTACTCTCAAGATATCAGATGATAAAATAACTTAAAGAAGAACTCCAAGGAAAAAAATAGAAAACTAATAGGGTGGTTGACAAAATATACAGCACTTTAAGTCATCCAGTACTTAGTTGCAAACCTGGGAATGAGATCATGAACCATTTATTTATAGCAGATTTTTAATTAGGTTCCTTGAATTACTTGGGATTATAGAAATGAATTTCCAGGAGTCCATGAATACATGAGCTGTGAGCAGAATATCTGCATATATGTATTTTTAGAGAGATGGTGCATGTTTCTTAGTGAAATTTCAAAATCACTCTTACTCCCTTCCCTAAAAAAATATTAAAACCACTTATGTAGAAAAAAATTATGGGTAGATAAAAATGACACTCAAAATAGATAGAAATGCATTTTTAAAAAAACAAACAGTTGACTTCTGAATATAGCTAAGTATTTAATAGCTAAGTATTTAATACTTAGCCAAATAAGTGTTATATTAATCTTTAAAGATAGTTATATCAACACTAATATGTATTTTTTGTTAATACTTTTTAAAACATTTTTTGCATTTGAGGCTGCATGTAGTGGCTCAGGCTTGTAATCCTAGTACTTTCCGAGGCTGAGGCAGGAGGATTGCTTGAGGCCAGAAGTTGAGGTTACAGTAAGCTATGATGACACCACTGCACTCTAGCCTGGGCAACAGAGTGAGACCCTGTCTCAAAACAAAACAAAACAAAAAGCTATAAAGTGTTTGGGTTTTTTTGTGTGTATTTGAAAAATGTGGTATCCAATGTTTAAATTTATAGCAATATTTTAATAAAAAGGCACAACTACGTTAAAATATTTTAGCTCAGGAAAAATAATCAAACTTCTACCAGAAACAATGTAGATTTCCCTGAAAAGTTGAAGGTAATTTATTGCCCTAATAGTTTCAAGAAATGATCTCACTTTACAAGAAGTCAACTGGAGCCAGGGTGGCAAGAATTCATGCAAGAAAAATTTTCCTCTGATAAGACTCCTGAGCTGACTTGTTAGAGAAAATTCTTGCTTTCAGTTTCTTTGTGACACCCCCATTCTAGAATGTATTCACTATAGTGGGGCTGTCATGCTCTCTAAATTACTATAGTTATCATGATTTCTAACAAGGTAGATAATACTTCCCATCTCTAACATAATTAAAAAATCTTAGTAATAGAAAAGACACTATTTATTGTATAGAAGGAGAAACAGAAAAACAAAGTGATTTGAAGTTAAGATGATCTGTAATTATATAGATGGAAAATTTCTTCTGACACCTTAACCTTTTAATATTTAGCCATTATAATTTAGATTTTATCTTTATAGCTAATTAGATGATATATTTTTCTATATTTTAGTATCCTACTTAAAATAAATTTATAAAACAACTATACACACTCACCCAATAGTCAACATACTTTGGCCAAAAAGTAGAGAAATTTACTTATTTATTTACTCCACTACTGATTTTATGAGGACATTTACATAAGGTCATACATTAACATAGATAATTCAAAGAAAATAACATATCATTACCTAAGAAAACAAAATTCCAGTAGTTAAGGTGATAGAGAAAGACCACAGATATAAAACCCTTAAGCTCTTGTGTAATTATTAATCTTTAGCTGTTAATTTCACTCTAGCATACCTGGCAACTAAAAGAATTGGTAAATATGATCAGTGACATGATTTTCATTCTATGTAGGAGAAGAATAAACCATTTACCCTGGGTTGGTTTAAGCGAGCATTCAATTCATGAAATTGGTATTGAAAGAAATATTTTGGAGGGAATGTCTATGGGATCTAAAGTACTTAGGCATTTTTATATAAGAAATAGTAAGTGATTGTTGACCAATTCTTCAGTAACAGCCCCATAGCAGACATAGAACAGGTTGTGTAAGCTGGGAGTTGTTCCATACAGAATATTTGTATATAAGCTGAGAGCACAATGTCAAAGCATAGTAAAAGCGATTCTGTCAGAGGGAGGTCTAAACAATGCCACTCACATATTTACCTTTGTAATAATTTGGATTGTCCTGAACATAAACCATACACTCTCCAGAAGTATAGGTTAACCATATGTGCTTTAGAAGAGTATTCATATATTTTATTTCTTTCAACAATTTTTTTATAAAAGTTGGACAGCAGATATTGTCAAGAACCTGAAGTGCAAGTACTCTGTGTTTTACCTTTTTGTGATTCTTCACCACTTCTTTGGCAGTGGAGAATAAAATATCAATAGCATATTAATCTCTGTGCTTCTACAGAACTTTGTAGAACTTGCCATGTTGTTTTGCAATGTTTCTCCTCAAGGGCAGGGACCAAATCTCATTTATCTTTGTATTCCAGCATCTAACAAAATGGAGCATAATGGATTTTTAATCCATTATGCTTTCCTGAATGGGCCATTTTGCAGTCTTTTGAGAGCATCACCACCTTTCATATAGTTGGAAAAGGGTCAAGGTCATGCACCAACTAATACCAAAGAACATAATTTATAGTGAAAGCATTCCTTTGGCATTAATTCAAAAGCATTAACTGGAAATATTGTATCAAATAATGTAGGCATGGATTTTTTTAAAACATCAGAAAACCATCCAGAGCAACCTTCAAAATCTAAGCATGTGTCAACGACCTGACAAATCAAAATTCACACAAATGATCTGTGAAGCAGTAGTCCTATCCCACTTTCTAAACTAAGTGAGAATTAGATCTGTAATGTCCAGATTTTTAAAATCATCTCCATGGGCATTTACCATGGAGCCATATTTAAAGTCATAAAATGACAAGTCAAAGTCCCTAACCACAATAATAAATTATTGGGGGCCCATACATCAGCAGCAGAATCATATAACTTAGTTCTGTTCCTTTGAGCTGGGTTTTCAAAGAGAATGAATGCTTGCAGATCACGGTATGGAGATATAGAGTGGGGCCAACTGTACCATGGGACCAGACAATATCAAAATCAAAATCAGATGAAACAAACTCATAAACAGTTTGTTAATCCTGTGCAGACAAAATGTTTACATGATTAACCTCTGAACTGATCTGAATAAATTATTTTTGTGACAGTCTAGAAACATACATAGAATAATAGATGGAAGAAAATGACCTCCTTACCCACACTCTGTGAGTGACTACATTGCCAGAATACAGTGTCTCTAGCACCTTGCTACTTGAAATGGTCCCAAGACTAGCAAACTCTGGCATCACCTGGGATATTGTTAGGAAGGCAGAATCTAAGACCCAACCTCACATCTACTGAATCAGAATCAGCATTTTAGCAAGACCTTAGGGTATTCATCGCACACTAAATTTCAAGAATCACTGTTACAGCGCAGAATACTAATAAAGGATGTGGCCCTTAGCAAGTTTAAAAAGAGTCAGTAAAACCATTTGCTATGAAAATGTCACTAGAAGAAGATATGTTTTCCATTCTCTTCCATAGTGGAGGGTTATTTCACCTATATTTTAGGACATTTTAATCATTTTAAATGAAAAACTATAACTTTTTTTTAGTGTGGTCTTATATGAACTCCCAGTTATACCTTGCCTATGTTTTTGTAAGACCATCAAGTTCCTAAATGAATAAGTCCCTAAATAACCATAAAGTTTGTCTGCATTATTGAACCTGATGATACTTACAGTATGTATTTTCAGTCTTTTTTTCTTTTTACATGAACAATGTCCCAAGTCAGTACCTACATTTTACCCAACCACATGACAATACAATAGTTCATAAGGTGAATAATTAAGTTTATAGGCAATCTACAGGTACTTGCATCTCGTGGGTTCTGGATACAGTATCAAAACATAAATAGAATTGGGAACCTTATAACTGAGTTCGGAGTAACCACCAGACCCCTAAGATAGGGATGAGACGGGAGGTTTCTGTTGTTTTGTTTTGCTCTGCTTTGCTTTGCTTTGCTTTGCTTTGCTTTGCTTTGCTTTCAACGTGGTTTATGTTTGGAATCTACATATTCAACATTGTTTAGAAAACGTGTCTGGCAGCTATCTAGGGCATCATCAGAGCATTCCTCGACACTATTTTGGGAGTGAGGTTTCACCGCTCAACATTTCAGCACTAAGGACAGCGCTTAGGCGCCTAGTCCTAGAAACCGTAAGGGATTCAGTTGTTTGCATGGAAGAAGAGAAAAAGGAAAGAGTAGGAGAAAAGAACTCCAAATGACGCAGTCTTCAGTTAAATCAGTACACCTTTCACTCCCATCTTTTCCCCGATAGGATGAGAAGAAACATGGAAGAATTTAGCACCTACTATTTGACTGTGACGGCTGTCACCGAGCACAGTAAAATGCCCGCGGCACAGCCAGGAATGCAGCAAGGAGAGGAAAACAAGGATTTCAGCAATAAATGAATCAAACCCCCAGTGCTTTGGGAAGTAAAGACTGTGATGAACCCTGATTCCTGAACTGCAGGGGTGTGATATAAGCGAAAATGAGAGCTTATCATTTTCTTTCTTTTTCCTTTCTCTCTTTTAGCAGATTTGAAAAATAGAGCCTGTTGCTGCTGTAGCTGATTCCCTTGCCCCTCTCATTTCCCACCTCCGTTCGGTGTCACGTATATACGCGGTCAAACACTCTCACGAACACAACTCGAGCGCGCGTAAATGTTTGCACACTGCCACGCCGAAGAAACCCAGGCACATTTTCCTGCAAACACACGCGCGCGCGCACACGTACTTCGGCGGGCGCCCACGTCCTCTGTCCCTCACCGACCAGACACAGACATCTACACACGTAGGCCAGGACAGCGCTGACCACGGTCCCGAGACTCCACGCAGGTTCCCGGAACACGCCTCTCACATTGTGCCTGAAACCCATCAGCGAACGCAGACAAACCTGCGGGCACTGAAGTCTACTCGCTGGATTTCGTCTCCATGGCAACAAGCATGGAAGGTGAGACGTCGCTGCCTGCGAAGTAACTTTCTCCCCGCTCCCTCCGCATTAACTGACAGGGTTCCAAATGCAGGTCCAGATGGGACGTACGTCCTCATTCTCTTGCATTTGTGAAGCAAGGGAACCAGAGGTGGGGTGGGGGGTTGGGGGAGCCTGCAAGTCTGATGAGTTCAGATTCTAAAGGGGAGAGAGCGGCCCTAACGCTTCGGCCGCTGCTGATGCTGCTGCCAAAAAAAAAAAAATCAAAGGATGTGTTGCGTGTGTGCAGATTGCTGATGCTTCTCCCATAATGTTTTGTAGGAACTTTCCATGCTTCCTAGGTTTAAGATGTAGAAAGAGAACTGGAGACAAACAACGCAGCATGGTAATGATGGCCTAGGTTTCTCCAGTGAGACATTTTGAGAATTTTCAGACTAGGTTTCCCAGTGCTTTGGAAGGAATGAGGGTCAGAGTCCTTGAGGAGCCCTCCAAAGATTCTTTTAAGAGATACATTCTCTTAAGGTTGAAATCTGAGGGTTTTGGAGTGGATTCTGGCAGATCCCCAGATTTTGGATCTGTGGAAAACCCTGAAATGTATGCACTTCACTATGATGAAGACATCTGGGTTTGTAATTTAATTTAATTTGATTTCTACACTTTCCATTCCTTATGATTAACTAACTCTGCAGATGTGGATTCAAAAATGCTTAATTTTTCTCTTTACTTTTAATAGGATTTAATGATCTTGTATATTTTGGGTGGGATGTGTATGTATATGGTGTATGTATGGGAGGGTTCATTATTTTTTAAGCTTGGATTTTCTTATATGTCTCATTTCATGAAATTATGACTGTCATATCATTATCACTAGAGATTATTATATCTAATGGCCAATACTAAAGAACTTTTTACCCAGAACATTATATTCCACTCTAATAGTTACTATTTCAGATTTATTGTCTGGAATATCATTACTAGATAAGTAAACAAGGGGGAAAAAAACCTGTTGATTTAAAAAAACAGGAGTTTCTTTAATTGGCACATATGTTTTAGCGTTGGCTTCTGCAGTTATGCATTCTTGCATACAAATTAGATAACTTTATCTGAAAAGTGAATTTTTATATCTTCTAACCAGTAAGCTTATATTATTTATTTCACAGAAGAAATAAACATCACATACAACATTTATGAATATAACAGGCTATATATCAGGTATAAAAATACTGTTATCTTTTCTTGAGTACTTACAGTGGTATAATTTGTAATAATTAATCATAAAAAGACTGCTTTTTATCTATTGATTGCTAACTAGGAGACAACTTCATGAGATTTGGGCCTTTTAATATCCACAGGTAGACCCTTAGTCCAATCTTATGACTCATCAGGACTTAGAAATCTGTGCCTGACAATTACCATGAAATAAATGATGTACTTTCAACCGAGTTGTTCATTTATAAAGTATCTAAACATTTATACCAGTAAATATGGCTCAAGGCAATATTTTATCATTTGCAGTAGTATGATAAAAGTATACTTAAATATTTTAATCACAGTACATATTGATCCTTATATTTAAACTGTGCAATGTTGATTTTTCCCATTTTTGTAGTGTAGCATATTTAAAATAACTTTACCACTACCCAATTTTACATTCTACTTTTTTTTTGGAAAATTCGTTTTTTCTTAACTATTTTTTTTCTCATATGTTTTTTTTAATTTACAGTTTTGTAACTTCTTAACATAAATTTTCTCATATTTCTTTCATTTTCTATTTCCCAGTAAACAAGATATTAAGATGATGTTTTCCTCCTGAGGTAGGCATTACAATGTCTGTTTTATAGAACCTAATGATTTTTTGCTTTCCCATCTTTGCCAGTGATTAAAGTGAAAATGTATCTTTTATCTATAACTGTCAAATATTTTGGATGCCTCATTAATTATGAAAAAGTCAGTGTTGTAACTGAAGACTTTTATTTGTTTTAAATAATATTTTGTTATTAATACTATTTTTATATCATATTATGCCATGTATCAATAGAAAGTCACAAAGGTCAACACTTAGCAGTATATCCTCAAAAACTTTAGACTTAGTATTGAAATGAGACAAATTAATTTCAGAGAGCAAGTAAAATGGAAATTTTGGGCAATTATTTGAAAGATTTAGGCCTGAAATACAGGTATTTCAACTGCTACATATATGGTTTAAATTACCTAGACCGTCTATTTGCTGAACATATTGTTAGGCAATTGCTGAATTTTTACTTTTATTTGCTTATTTAGATACAGGCTGTGGTAATGGCCAGACTTTTTTTCAACTTTTTATTATTATTATTATTATAGTATTATTATTATACTTTCAGTTGTTCCTCTTGACGTGTATTTTGTTTTTATCTTTGGTATAAAGCAGAATTTTAAGATGAGTATAGAAGTCTAAGTTTTTCCTTTTAAAGTATTAATAATACATCTGTTCTTTTTCAGCCCAATTTTTTTTGTTAAAAATGGAAATTTCATAGTTCTTTGGATCCCAGGTAAATTTACTTGGCTATTCTTTTAAAAACTGAATATTCAGTCATGTACTTACTATTGAAAAGGATTAGTCTAATGACTTAAACTTCTGCACCTTTAACTTTTGTGCAAGTAAAATTGTTTTCTGTCAAGTTTCTTCACCACCTGGCTCCATTTTCTCATTACCCATCACTCCTAAATCTCCTTCAATTTATTGTCCCTCCTGGACATTCAACTAAATTTTTCTAATGATACAGTTCTGAATGCCAAACCCAAGGCCCTGGTTTTCAGCGCTTAGATTCTATCACCACTGCAGAATTTGACCTTGTTTACCAGCATCTCCTTCTATTAATAGAACCCTAGCCTCATTTATTATGGGAGAACTTCTTACTACAGAGTTACTCATGATCCTGAGCACTTCTTATATAACTCCACCAGGAGATCTTGTTTTTTCTTTTTAGGAGAGGCATTCCTTGAAATTCATTGCTATGTTTCTTCCATCTTCAGTCCTTTCTGGTAACAGCAAATAGAGCTTAATCGAATTACAACAAAAATAGTCCTAGATCAATCTAGAACAAGTCTATCTGGCTTTCTACAAGATAACACTTCAAATGATTGAATTCACCTGTTGTCTTCCTAGGTCTTATGTTTACGAGGCAAAACTCAACAATTTTTTCCGTCTCTTAAGTTTTGATCTGCAAATACTTTTACATACTGAGGTATCTCCATCCTGGAAAGATTCTTCTAGGCAAACTTTGACGACAATACTCTTAAGATATTCTTTCTCCCCATCAAAAGTTTTATGCTGAACAAAATGATCTGGATTCATTTATTTAAAACTGTCTATTGACTCTCTACTGTGTGCCATGCATGAGTACTATAAATTCACCAAGTCCAGAATAAAATTCTTCATTTACTTTCTAAATCTATACTTTGCTCTTATTTTCCTTACTTTGGTTAATGAAAACACTCTCTTTACATTTGCCCAGGCTTAATAGAGTGGAGTCGTCTTTGATATCTCTCTCTATGGCCCACCTGTATTCCATCAGTTGCCAAATCCTATTCTCCTATTTTTCTAAATATCTTCCAAACCCATACCTTCTTCCTCTACACATCTACTGCCTGTGCAGACCCTCATTGCTTCTCACCTGAACTATTTCTTTTCGATGATGCTCTCTCCCTCAAACTTATGTCTACTTCAATCTCATCATCTAGCCACTCAACCTTTATGCAAATAAATTTCAAACTTTTACCTGGGCAGTCAAAATACTTCAAAATTGGGCTCCAACCTACCTTTCCAACATTTTGTTTTCCGTACTCCCCTTAGCTTGAACCAAATTGCTCACTGTCCTCTGAACAAACCCAGCACTCTTCTGCCTTCATATTTGATATCATGCTCTTTTCTTCTTCACATACATAAATTTTTCTATCTTTTAAGACTCAATTCAAATACAATCTCTTACAAGAAAAATTTTTGTGATCCCCAAAGGGGTGAAATCTCTATTACTTCTATATTTGTTTATCCTCTTTGAATCTCCTTTTTTTCAACATGTTGAAGATAATAATATCATAACCATATGGCTGTTATGGGGATTAAATAAAATCATGTATGTAAAGTAGTATTTGACACACAGTAGATTTTAAATACAAGTTTGTTTCTACCTCTCTTTTTTATTGCTTTTGTAAAAGTTTACATTGTTTTATTCTTGTTTATATGTGGCTCCTCTTCCTTACTAGTTGGAATCTCTTTGAGTAGAGAAATATACTAAAATATAGTAACAACGGAATAAATATGTTTGGATGAAAGTATAGTGAATATATAGAGTATTACTTTATATATGGCTTGACATACATAATAATAGTATTATTACTTTCTATCATTTGCACCCCATTCAATTTAAGACATTTGCATTTTCAGGCCACCACCTCACATCTTTGACTCCTACTAACTTTTGATTAATTGCAGCTTACAGATTATTTTACATGAACTGCCAAGTCATGTCTCCTCTATTTGGAGTTGGTGCATCTCCCTCGCTTTCACTTAAACACAGGAATTTAAAAGTGTTTCTATTAAATTTTATGCTCTGGTTTCAACCCAGAATTCTGATCATCAGAACTATTTCGAATCTTGATTCTGCGTGTTACCATATAGTTTCAGCCAAGCTTTGCATCAAATTTAATAATCATCACTTCAATGTCTTCAATCTAGTCACTGTTCAAAAACACTAAAGGGGATATAGATAAAGTTAGACCTTTGTGATACTACGTTGGAGATCCATCTCCATGATTGCAGACACCAATATTTATTAGGGTAGTTCAGTCAACTAAGAATCTGCATTAAAATACTATTATCCAGGTATAGCTCATGTCTTTCCCCACAAAGATATCATGGGAGACTATTAAATGCATTGCCAAAATCACTAAACTATGTCCATGCTATTTTTCTGATTCACCATGTTAGTAGCAAACTTTCACAAAGGAAGTGAATTTGACACTGCTTATTAAACTGATGTTAACTTTTAGTGACTTCTTAAATGTTAACAAATTATTGGTTAAATAATTAATTATGGAAGTTGCAACAAAGATTATACTGATATATAACTTTCACAATTCCCCCTTAGTCCTTTTGAAAATTGAGACATTTGTCCATGTCCTTACCTCTGGCAGCTTTCCCATGGTTAGTAATTTCTCAAAGGTCTTGAAAGTACATTCGCAAGTTATAAATCATCTGATCTTGGGAGTTTTAACTCATTTAATGTGGCTAAACATTATTCCACTACATCTTTGTGATAATTATTCTACTACATCCTTGTCCAGTTATACTGCTTGGTATTTTGTTTTGTTTCTTTCCTTTCTAAAGACCATTCTACATTGGTTAAAGTAGATTAAGTAGTTTTGCCTTTCCTTTGTCATTTGATACCATTAAACCACCTTGCCCAAGTAAGGGGTTTACTCTCTTATTGGCCAATTTCTTGATCTGAACATATCACATATGAAACTCTCTCACCTTGAAGACTTTGCAATGGCCATTTCCTCAAACTTCAATACTATTCCTTCAGATATTTTCATGGCTCTCTCCAAGACATCATTCAGGCTTGGGTCAAGTGTTATCCCTCTTGGGAGGCATTTGCTGATCTCTTTAACTATAGGAGTGCCTCTCATCCACCATCATTTTCTTTTCTCTTAACTTGCTTTGCCTTCTTTCTTGGCATTTATGAGTGTAACTTCCTGGTTTATCATATAGATATACATATAGAGAGGTAGATATTTTAAAATAATCATGTCTGTTTTCTCCACTGGAATGTAATCTTCAGTATGGCAGATACACATTCTAATCTAGTTCACCACTGTACTCTAGTACCAAGAACTGTACCAGCATATAACAGATACTCAATACATATTTGTTCATTGAATAAATTAAAATATTGTTAGATGTTACCTTCAGCTTTTTAAACTTCCTGACAGCATCCTTAAAGTTTTTGGTCACTTCTCAGCATTTTTCCTAGTTACACTGCATTTCTTCTATATTTTTACCAATAATAGAAGAACAAAAAGTGCTTATAAATTATGTTTAATGCCATGAAGTA